>CM077153.1:258756293-258932460 GCA_039583875.1 Platanthera guangdongensis | reverse complement strand
CCCCCCCCCCCCCCCTTCCCGCCTGAAGCCGGCGGACAGGTTATTGAAGCTGGCAAAGTTGAAACAGAGTTGACAAAGCCGCAGAGCGACCTCCTGCTGAATCCGCAGAGACCGCACAACTTCCAAGTACTTGACCGAAGTCAAAGCCAAACTCCTGGCTCCTTGAAGCTACCCGCGCGACCTGCACATATCAAACCGTCAGCCCTGAATCAATTCGCGCGGACAGACAAATTGAGACCGCAGCTCCTTGCCGAACCCAACTTACTGTTCACTCAAGTTACTATAGACCTGCCAGGGGGGTCCTATTTATAGGCGAGGTGAGGAGTGTGGTCACCGCCCTAGAGATAGAGACACCGCCCCAGCCCGCGCGATAGCAAAACACCGTCTGCCGAGTCCGCAAGGACTTAGCCGGATACCAAGGAAAACCGCCAGGAGCAAGGCAACATTGGAGAACCCTCTTTAGTCCGCCTAAGCTGTGCGGACAAGGCATCAGCCTGCAAAGCTTACAACCACTGCAGGACAGCAACCCCCTTCAATGGCTGTCCGCACAAACCCGAGGCAGTCTGCAAGACTCAGGCCTCAATCCGCCACAAGTCCACGACCAAAGGCAGAAAGCAAGTCCGCCCGGTCAACAGCGGACTTGGCGGATACTACGGACACCATGGTCTTGGCACAGAGTGTGACCAAGTCCAAAACCATCAAAGGCCAATGCGAGCATGGCGGACATAAATTCTCGTACGCCAAACACCCTAGCACAGACCGCCAGCAGTCCGCCAGCCACTCGCACGCCTACCCAACGCAGCAGCTATCTCCCGGACTCCAAAATCAGTTCGTCAATGACCTCCACAGCAAAGCACCTGTTGTAACCCCAGAGCTCGACAAGGCCTCAGCCAAGCTCTAAGCTCAGTCCGCAACAGCCCATACCGCGGACACGCCAGTCCACAAGCTTCCCGCGGACACGAGCCAAACCGCCAATCAGCACAAGCTTGCACCACGGCCACTGAGCAATGCACCAGTCTGCATGCCTCTATCCGCTCAGGCCGCTCCTTGGCAAAACCAATCAGTCAATGCCTTATCCGCAGATACCAGGCCGCATAGTCCGTGGACTTCACCAGTGCAACCCGCTCAGAAGAACAGCCGGCTTCCACTAAACTTTCCACCAGGTCGTATACAACAGTCCGCCCAGTCTGCCTAGTCCACCAATGTTGTCCGCCCAGGCTGCCCGGCCTGTCCCGTCAACCACTTCCACTTCACAAATTTCAACACTCCCCCTTGAAGTGGGAAGTGGTGACAAAGCCCAGCAAGCTACGCAAGCGCTCAAAGGGCCCCTTCGACAGTGGCTTCATGAAGACGTCAACAAGATTATCTTCACTCCGAACATGCCCGACCAGCAGAGATCCTTCCAACACCTTCTCCCTGATGAAATGGTGATCAATCTCTATATGCTTGGTCCTGGCGTGACACACTGGATTGTTAACCAGTTTGAGAGCACTCTCATTGTCACCCCGGAGTAAATTCAGCCCTTGCACTTCTTTATGAACATCCTCTATAAGCCTCCTTAACCAGATGGCTTCCCGAGCAGCCAAGGCCGAAGCCTTATACTCTGCCTACGTAGTTGAGACGGACAGCGAGTCCTGCTTCTTGCTACACCACGAGATGCTAGCTGAACCGCAAGTGAACACATAACCTGAAGTAGATCTCCGATCATCCGAATCACCGCCATAGTCAGCATCCGTGTACCCAAGCAATGCAAACTCCGAGTCCCTTCCATAGAGGAGTCCCATGTCAGAAGTAGCCTTGACATACTTCAGAATACTTTTTGCCGCCACTAGATGAGATTTCCTTGGTTCAGCCATAAACCGACTTACTCGGCCAACAACATAAGCAATGTCTGGCCTTGTAATCATCAGGTAAATCAAGCTCCCAACAAGAGCCCTGAACACCAAGGGATCATGAAGAACCCTTCCCTCATCTCGTCGAAGCTTCAGCCCAGGTTCCAGTGGAGTAGAGCACTTCTTCCCTTCGCCCATGCCGAACCACTTCACAATGCGATCAGCATACCCTTTCTGGCAAATGAGAACCCCGCACTCCTTCCTCTCCACTTCAAGACCGAGAAAGTGATGAAGCTCTCCCAAGTCTTTCATCTTGAAGCGTATAGCAAGCTCAGCCCTGAGCCTTGCTACTTCCCCCTCTGAATTTCCTGTGATGATCATGTCATCCACATACAGCAGGACAAGGACTTGTAGCTCCCCCTTTTTCTTGACGAACAAGCTTGAATCCGAGTTGGAAGCAAGGTATCCACAGAATTGCAAGTACTCTGCAATCTTCCCATACCACACTCTAGGAGCTTGCTTCAACCCGTAGAGAGCCTTCCTGAGTTTGCAGACATAGTCCGGATGCTTTTCAGAGACAAAACCAAGCGGCTGATCCATGAAGATGTCCTTGTCAATCTTTCCGTAAAGAAAGGCATTCTTCACATCGAGTTGCCACAACCTTCATCCCTTGCTAGCAGCCAAGGCGATCACCACTCTAACTGAAGTCATCTTCGTAACTGGACTGAATGTCTCCTCATAGTCTTCTCCATACTGCTGTGAAAATCCTCTAGCGACCAGGCGAGCTTTGAACCGATCAATGCTCCCATCAGCCTTCTTCTTCAACTTATACACCCACTTGCAAGTAACCAGAGTAATGCCATCAACCTTGGCCACGAGGTCCCAGGTTTTATTCTTCTTCAGAGCATCAATCTCTCCCTTCATGGCACCTTCCCACTCCTTCACTCCAGTGGCCTCGTTGAAGGTTGCAGGCTCTCGCTCATCCAGAGGACCTGCAAAGAAGCAGGAGACAAAGCTCACTGCATTCCCATCACAGTACCGAGCCGGTGGCTTAACAACCCTCTTCGATCTCTGAAGGGTCGGCTCCTTGCTCACTGCTTCCGTTGCTTCTTCGGGCTCAACTCCTACTTGGGGCAAGCATTGAGCAGTGCTCCCCCTGCTTCCTGAGCCAGAAGGCTCAGCCTTGGAGTTAGAAGCAACAGGAGCTGCTGGTGAAACAGCAAGCTCCTCTTCCAAGCCTTCAGCAGCCACCACCGGTGCTTCATCAACCTTGCTACTTCCGGTTAGCTCAACCGAGCCACCTCCATATGACGTCAGCTCGTCAAAGACAACGTCTCTTGACACCACGAACTTCTTCGTCACAGGGTCCATGCATTTCCATCCCTTCTTCCGCTCATCGTAGCCAACAAAGACAAGCTTCCTTGCCTTCGCATCCAGCTTAGTCCGTGAAGCATCCGGGACATGCACGTAGCAAGTTGAACCGAACACCCTAAGGTGTCCAACACTCTGCTTCTCCTTCAGAAACAGCTCAACAAGAGTCTTCATGTTGATAGGGCTGAGTGGCATCCGGTTGATGACATAAGCAGCACAAGACATCCCTTCCGCCCAAAAGGACCTTGGGATATCTTTCGCATGAAGCCAGCATTTGCAGGTCTCCGTCAAATGACGGATCTTCCGCTCCGCTACTCCATTTTGTTGTGGAGTGTGAGCACAAGTAAGCTCTCATTGGATCTCATGCTTCCTGCAGAAGTTAGAAAACTCGGTGGAGACAAACTCACCCCCATTATCCGTTCTAAGCTTCTTAATCCGCAAGCCAAGCCGGCCTTCTACCAACTCCTTGAACTCCACAAACAAACAGAAGGCTTCTGACTTCTCCTTTAAGAAGTACACCCAAGTATACCTTGAGTAGTCATCAACCAAGACAAGCATGTATCTTCTTCCACCAAGGCTGGCAGTAACTGTCGGTCCCATCAGGTCGCCATAAATACACTCCAATGGTTTCTTGCTCCTTGTTTGTGATTTATCAAATGGAAGGCGATGTGCCTTACCGTATTGACAGCCCGCACAAACATGCCCGTCACCAAAGGAGGACAACTTAGGCAACCCCCTCACCAAACTTCTATTAGCCATCGCCTTCAGCTTGTCTATGCCAATATGCCCCAGCCTCTCATGCCAGATAGCAGCACTATTATTGGCCCTCATTCTATCAACATAAGCACTGGTGGAAAAAACAAACAAGTTCTTCACCCTCCTTCCAACATGAGCAACATCAGCCTTAACCGCTGATACGTTGCGAAGGAACCTCATGTCTGTTGGCCCAAACAGAACGTGATAACCAGCGTCCACCGCATTGGTCACCAAGAAGAGGTTTTTCTTCATGCCCGGCACATGATACACACTCCTTAACGTGAGTGGCCCCTGATCACTACCCAAAGACACGACCCACTCTTTCTCTACTGCATAAACAGTATTATCAGCAGTGATAATAGCTTCATTACCTGAGTATGCTTGCATGGAGGTGAAATTCGACTTGTCTCTGGTGAGGTGATGACCACACCCGGAGTCCACGATCCACTCGCCGTTGAAGTCCTCAGCAGACAAGGTACGGACACAAGTGCCCGTCATGAAAGCTCCGCCCAATTCGGCTTCTTCACTTCTCGAACAAGCTTCCTCCTTTCCCGCAGCATGCCCAGGCTGTAGTTTGACCTTGCAGTCCCGCTTGAAGTGCCCTCGCTGATGACACCGGTAGCACTTCAGGATCTTCTTCCAGTCCTTAGGAGCATTGCACCTCTCCGGCTGATATGAAGTTGAAGTCTTCTTCTCACCAGTGACCTGCACCTTCTTCTTCTTCTTCCCTACCCATCCTTTCTTCTTGCCTGAGAAGAGAGCTTTGCTGCCTTCCTGATTAAGGTTCACTCCAGCCATCTGCCTTGCCAAGCTCTTTTGCGATGCAAGCAGATTCTCCAGCTCCAGCAAAGACGGCTGAGTAGCCCACCCTTGAACAGATGTCACAAAGGCCACATACTCCTTCCGCAAACCACGGATAATGTGCCTTTTCATCTTCGCCTCAGAGATAGGCTCATCAGGATCCAGTGCCGATAGCTCAGCACACAAGCTCTTCATCTTTAAGAAGTACTTCGAGATGGAAAGGTCTCCCTGAGTTGCCCTGGCCAACTTGAAAGTCCACCTAGTGTCAACTATGTGCACCTATGGGGGGGGAATAGGTGACGTGTGGTTCTTCTGCGGAATTTACAGATGTACCTGCACAATAAAAACAAAAACCACAGCACACAGAATACACAGCAAATTTATAGTGGTTCCCCGACTTGGGTACATCCACTTTCCCCCTACGACCTATCTCCCCAATAAGGGACGACTCAGTCACTTCTCCAACGGGATTGAAATCCAATCCCTTCACTAACGGAAGGAGCCCTTCCACACGTGAGAGTCAACACTCCCACAAAACGGGTTGCACCCAACCCTTACAACACGGAACAAAAGTTCCTTTACAATAAAACAAATGTAGAATGTACACGTGATACAAACTTCTCTTGGAGACTACGGTGTTCCTCTTTGTTCGACGACGTGTTCTTGAAGTCGATGAAGAGTCTACGACCTTGGTCTCTCTTGGAGAGGATTTCCCCGGAACCAGCGGCGGCACACGAGCGGCGGCTAGCTTCGGGATCGGCGGCTACGATGAAGAGCAGCTGCTGAACTTGGAGATCCAAACTTCGTAGCGAAGCAAGCTAGGTCTACCAACGGTCACTCTAGGATCAGTCGTCTCGATCGATTCGGACGGGGGAGTTTTTCCCGGTCAACAAATCGAGAGACAAGAGATCTCTGGATAGACGCGTGAGACTCAAGCTTAGCTAAGCTTCTGTCGCCGGAGATCGGGAAGAATACCGATCAGCAGCGGCGACCACTTGACGCGAGCGGCGGCGGCGGAGCGGAGCGATTTCGCGAATTTAGGGTTACGTCGCGACTCGGTTTTCTTTTTCTCTTCCGTAGATTTACTGTTCAAAATACCTATGTATTTATACCCTGTAGATACAACAAATTTGACCGTTTGTGGGACCCACAAAAGGAATCCCCAAATTCCGGTTCAAACTAGTCCAGAAGCAGAATCCGGTCCAGCAGCATTCTGAGAAAACGCCAAGTAAAAATCGGCGAGAATCGCAGACGATTCTCGACGAATCGGCGAGAATCACCAAGTGATTCTCGACGATTCGTCGAGAATCGTTTGTGATTCTCGTCGAATCACTTGTCGATTCTCAACGAATTTTACTTTATACATGGGCTGCTTGACCACTGGTTCGGCGGGAATCACAAGTGATTCTCGCCGAATCTTACTTGGCACCATTTTGAGATGGCCAGAAGGAGTCGGGGAGAATCACTGATGATTCTCGTCGATTCGGCGAGAATCACTAGTGATTCTCGCCGATTCGGCGAGAATCACTTGGTGATTCTCGTCGAATTTGACTTAGACGATTTTTCGTCTTCCACCTAGGAGCTGCTCCTTGATCCTCCATGCTCCTTGTCTTCTCTTGCATATGAACGGCCCTGTACTTGAAAGTAAGTGCACTCCAATAGAGAAAGTACACATAGGCCAACACACTGATCTGCTCAATGAGGGATTACGTCGTGCAGACCCGTGTATATTGACCTACTGCACCCTGACATTGGTGTGCACTTAGCGTGGAGAAACTGCAAGTACAACTTGAAAAAGTTTCATCAAATACATTGTGAATTCATCTTAGCTTGACAGGGGGCTTCCTCAAATCTAGGTAATCGTGGATACAATACCCAACAATCTCCCCCTATTTGACGAAGCCAAAACCCTACTAGCTAAGATGAATAACACCTATCAAATAATAATTATAGCATTTAAAAATTAAATATGCAACACAAGGGAATATATGCAATCAGAACAGGACTTGAGTCATTCACACATTCAAGAATATATATATATACCCAGAGAAATATATTCACATATAATTCAGAATTGTTCATATGACAGTAATAATCATTAAACGTTCTTAAGACACAGTGACCAGCTATAAAATAATGACTATTTGTCCTTAGCTACGTCACCCTTAAGAGTTTGAGCCAAGTACTTTTTGCTTTGCCTTTCCATGTATTCCTTGGGCTTCGGGTAGTACCTAGGAGGAGCAACTTTGTCAGGATCCTTGTTGTTTCTGAAGAAGATGTTGCGTTTCGCTTCAAATGCTTTGTGTGTTTCCCATTCATACTGGCTATATGCTTCATTTCGATTGATCTCTCCTCTTTCTTGCAGCCGGAAGGTGTCTAAGATGATGTTCCTTGAGACTGGACTCCACCTTTCATTTCGTACATCCTCCTCATTCATTCGAATTCTCTTTGCAGCCTGTGTCTCCTTGGATGTCCCTTCCTGAACTTTCCTCTTTCCCCTGGCTTTAGCTAAAGCCTCCTGGTCAAACATACTCCTCAGCTTGGATTTGGAGATGGCCCTAGCATCAGCTTCATCAGTGAAAATTTCTGCAGCACTTGTACTTACAGCCTCAGCAATATTTACTTCCTCAGCAGCCTTAGAAGTCTCAGGAACCTGAATACCGGCAGGTTGGTCAGGTAGGACGACGCCCAACGTGCCCAGTGCCTGTTGTAGCATCCACCAGCAACTCTCATAGACGTATTTGCTTGATTGGGCAAAGTTTGCATCCATGCTTTCTTGGAGCTCGGCCAGCTTAGCTATATACTCTTTCTCCCCCTTTTTGGTTTCGTCAGCTATGCAGTTGGCATATGAGTGCAGGGAGGCATCAATATGCTTAGTTGTCTTGGTGAATTCAGTGATCAGGGCCTGCTGATTTGCATTTAAAATGACCATATTACCATCAAATTTCTGAATATTGTTGGCTACAACGTGTGCATTCTGATTTACAACAGCCAGAGTATCAGTATTCTTTTTCAAGCCGGCCATTAAGAGTGTGACAGCTTCGCCGGCCGCAGTATACTTTTCTTCGAACTTCTTCTCCATCACGTCCAGCTTGTGGTTGATTTCCACCATATTCTTCAGCATGAGATCTTCAGAAGTCTTAATCTCTTGCAGCATTGTTTTCTGAGCTTTATCAAAATAGGTTTTAAGCTCATTCACGATGCCCTGAATTATATGTACGGTGTGAATGGCTAGGTCATCTCGTAATGGAATAGCCGGAGGCACTCCTTGGCCTTGCTCTTGCTCGTCAGCAGACGCATCGGTGGAGCTGGATACAATCACAGCCTCTATAGAAGGAATGTTGGCGGCCTCTTGAGGTTTATCAAACTCCCCCTCCACTGGTGCAGACTTATCAGATGGAGGTTCAACGGGATCCGGAGTCTCCAACACTTCATGGTCCTCATTCTCATCGTCCTCTCCGTCCTCATTCAAAAATTCATCCATATCAGCAGCTTCTTCCACTTCTTGATCAGCAGTGTCCAGTGCTTCAGCTTCAGTTCTTTGAGTGTTTCTGTTCAAGCCCTCCTCATCCTCCAACTCAGGTTCACTTACTTCATGAATTTCGGCCACCGCATCCTTGGCCACCTGGGCGATTTCAGACATTATATCCATATGAGTGGGTAGAGTCTCCCCCTCGATTCCTGCAGTCAGGGTATCAGGAATTTCACGGGGGGTTGCTGCTGGAGACACTTCCTCTTGCTCTTCCACAGCAGGCTGCCCGATGCGCCGCTCCCATCGATCAAACACAGTAGCATCCATCTTTTTCAAGTAATGGAGAGGAACTCCTTTGCTCATGTCGAATTTGTCGCCGTTGAGCTGGTTGAGATATAGACTGATGATGCGGCCGAAGCTTGGAGTGCCCAGAGTGTCCTTGATCTTTTGGAACAGCAACTCCCCCTAGTTGAACCTCTTTCTGCAGACCACAGCTATGAGAATTTTGAAAATATCTCCGGAGATATGATCATGGGAGCCTGGCTTGCAGATGAGTACTTTTCCTATGATGTCAGATAGGAGCTTCCCTTCTTCATTCATCTCTTTTCTCTTTACTGATCGAGTGCCTCTTGGTAGACCGCAGAACAAGAGGGTTCTGGCTTTGTCCTCATCCTCCAGATAGTCCTCCTCCTCTGAACTGGAAAGCTGCAGGTAGCGAGTTAGCTTACTGGCAGACATCTTTACTTTTGTCCCAGCAACCTTGCTTTTGATGATGGAGTCTCTATCTCGGAGTCTTGCGGTAGAGAAGAACTCCAGCACCTCTTTATCCAGGACTTTGCAAGGGTGCTCCAATATGAAGGTTAGCCCGGCCTCTTCCAGCATGAGAATGATATTCCGGAACTCGTCCGAGGCATGAGAGAATCCAGTGCGAACCAGCTCGCAGCCAGAAATCAAGCCTGCAGTAGTCCTTGGAGCCATTGAAGATCTAGAGAGAAGCCCTACTCTAAGCATTAGTGAACATTCAAAAAGAAAGCATCACTAGTGAGCGCGTCCAAGTGCGGTTGAGGAGAAGGTTACCTAAGGGCTTACACGGAAGAGAGTTGATGAGCTTCGGGAAGATCTTCGGTGGAAGGAAGAGTATCCCGTGGGGTGCGGCCTTGCTAGAACCTTGCGGTCACAGGGACACTTCGCGAGAACCTTGTGGGGTTCGGCCTTGCTAGAATCTCACGGGGAGAGGATGGTCACACAGCAGCGATTTGATGAGAACTCTCTTGGCGTCGACGAGATCGTCGGAGGCTGCGGGTTTCAGCGAATCCGCGGAAGTGCACTTGCGCGAGTCGTCGGGAGTTCTCTTGCGCGAGGGTCGTCGAGTGTTCTCTTGCGCGAGTCGTGAGGAAGGCGAACAGGCGGAGATAGTCTTTCGGCGGGATTTATATAAGTCGTCGGGATACTTAAGGAAGCCGAGCGGTCGGCGAGCTCCTTCGGCGGGATTCGTCTAATTTGGTGAGATATAAAATGGGTGGCCGGGATTCGGAGTATATAATGATGTTTTTCTTGACTACTTTGGGAAGCATTGCACCATTTTCAAATTCTTCGAATGTCAAGTTAATACAAGATTAATAAATACATGTTTATTATAACGACAATCTATTCGGATTTGAGCGAGACTTCTCCAGACACTTCTTGATGTCAATTGTGATGTGTCGAAATTCGCAATGACATATCTTTGTTAACCTTTTATTATTGTGTAATGGTTTGCATGCCTCGTGATAAGCATAAGTATTCGTATACACAAGGATAGAAATATATATATATATATATATATATTTACTTTGAATGAGGATGCATCATGACACAAGTCCTTGAACTGATCAAACTTACCTGGGATTTGGAGAGTCATCGTCTTAGTCCCACAGGTAGAACACATTAGTAGCTTAAAGTGAGTATGCTCAACAGGTAGCACATCTGTTATTGCAGACGCTTGTTCCAAGTTAGCCTTGAGCCACCTACTGTCCAGATCCCATCGTATTTAAGGGACCTAGACTACCCTGCAAAACAGAATTACTTTACCTTAGGAACCCAAATCATATTGGGTCCTAGGTTTCTATTAGCATAAGCACGCAACTGCCTTCCTTCAGAAAACCTGTCTGGAAGACTACCTCTGTCCCTAGAATGTGGATAAGCCCTTGCTGTGGGCACAGAGGGGTTGTGCCAACAGTCAATGGCAAAGTGTCCCACTTTGCCGCAGCACCAACAAGAGTGAATGTTGTATCGCCGTTTTCGACCTGATCTAGTGACTGATGAAGTCACGGTCCTAGGTCTCAAAGGGATAGGGCATGTTCTTGTTGCACAAATTCCTCTTCCATCGAGGCATGATGAAGGGTGGAACGAATGCATGATGTGAGCGTTATGAGGCCGAGAAGGTGGTGTCATTCTTTCAGGCATCTTCCTTGCTGAGGCTCCATGACGGCTGACATCATGACTTCCATTCTCCCTATCCCGTGTCCTCGAATGGAGAGATTTCTTCTGTGAACTAGGACATGCAGATCCACACTTTGTTGTGGCAGTGGCCGTGAATACAAAGGGCTCAGAATGAGCCTTAGGTATTTCCTCATGGGTGGCCATGACGCCTCTTGCACTATGGACGTTTCCACATGGGGACAATTCACCCTTGCAGTGACCACGATTATTCCTGTGGTCATACCTGAAGGCATGATGAGTTGCCTTCCCGCTTGGAGTGGGAGGTCGGAACACTGTTTCCCCATTTCTCCATCCCTGGATAATCCGGGAGATCCACCCGGTTTCTTGTTTTCTCTTTATAGCATCAACTTTGGAAAAGTTAGATACTATACGTTTCTCATTATCTAGACTATTCTCTAGAGCTGAGATCTTAGAGTCCTTGACCTTGTTGGACGCCAATTGGAGAACCAACAAGATCTTCAGTCGAGCAATCTCTCGAGCTTGCTCCTCAGCAAGTAGATTGCTTTCCTGAAGGGCTCTCTTCAGGGAATCAGTATTTTCTGGAGGAGAGCAGTTTCTGTCTTCAGAAAAGTCAAAAGATGTGGGACAGGATGAAGATGATACCTGCTCATCTGGGTTATTGTCATTAGAATCAGTGACCAATGTTTCTTCCTCGTCGGAGCTGCTTTCCTCACTATCTTCTTCAGTCTCTGACAAGGATACTGGAGCTCTGATGCAATCCGAAGGATCCTTGCATTCATCATCAGAAGTGAGGACCCCCACATACGCTTCATCCTCTGATTGGCAGCATATTTCAGCTTTCTCTGACCCCCCCATCAGCTCTGAGATCATCATCCACAGAGATTTAGCCGTTTTACATTTTTCCAACCTGGAGCGAGAGGCTCCAGACCAGACATCCATAATAATTTATCGAATCCTCTGGTCCAGTTGGAAAAATGAGAGTTCCATCTCTGTCATCTCAGCAATGCACATGGGCACTTGGATCCCCGAGTCGGAGGTCTTCATTGGGATAAAAGGACCCTCTTCCAGGATGAGGGATGCTCGTGGATCGATGGCGTCCAAGTGAAATAGCACTCTCATCCTCCAGATGGGATAATAATCCTTTGTGCATGCAGGGAGTCTGAGTGGCAATACGTCATAATCCAGATCCATGCTTCTGACACTGGTGGCAGGATTCTACTCAAGGTGTTAACCTTATTGATGAGAAACCTCGCTCTGATACCACTTGAAAGTCCACCTAGTGTCAACTATGTGCACCTATGGGGGGGGAATAGGTGACGTGTGGTTCTTCTGCGGAATTTACAGATGTACCTGCACAATAAAAACAAAAACCACAGCACACAGAATACACAGCAAATTTATAGTGGTTCCCCGACTTGGGTACATCCACTTTCCCCCTACGACCTATCTCCCCAACAAGGGACGACTCGGTCACTTCTCCAACGGGATTGAAATCCAATCCCTTCACTAACGGAAGGAGCCCTTCCACACGTGAGAGTCAACACTCCCACAAAACGGGTTTCACCCAACCCTTACAACACGGAACAAAAGTTCCTTTACAATAAAACAAATGTAGAATGTACACGTGATACAAACTTCTCTTGGAGACTATGGTGTTCCTCTTTGTTCGACGACGTGTTCTTGAAGTCGATGAAGAGTCTACGACCTTGGTCTCTCTTGGAGAGGATTTCCTCGGAACCGGCGGCGGCACACGAGCGGCGGCTAGCTTCGGGATCGGCGGCTACGATGAAGAGCAGCTGCTGAACTTGGAGATCCAAACTTCGTAGCGAAGCAAGCTAGGTCTACCAACGGTCACTCTAGGATCAGTCGTCTCGATCGATTCGGACGGGGGAGTTTTTCCCGGTCAACAAATCGAGAGACAAGAGATCTCCGGATAGACGCGTGAGACTCAATCTTAGCTAAGCTTCTGTCGCCGGAGATCGGGAAGAAGACCGATCAGCAGCGGCGACCACTTGACGCGAGCGGCGGCGGCGGAGCGGAGCGATTTCGCGAATTTAGGGTTACGTCACGACTCGGTTTTCTTTTTCTCTTCCGTAGATTTACTGTTCAAAATACCTATGTATTTATACCCTGTAGATACAACAAATTTGACCGTTTGTGGGACCCACAAAAGGAATCCCCAAATTCCGGTTCAAACTAGTCCAGAAGCAGAATCCGGTCCAGCAGCATTCTGAGAAAACGCCAAGTAAAAATCGGCGAGAATCGCAGACGATTCTCGACGAATCGTCGAGAATCACTTGGTGATTCTCGACGATTCGTCGAGAATCGTTTGTGATTCTCGTCGAATCACTTGTCGATTCTCAACGAATTTTACTTTATACATGGGCTGCTTGACCACTGGTTCGGCGGGAATCACAAGTGATTCTCGCCGAATCTTACTTGGCACCATTTTGAGATGGCCAGAAGGAGTCGGGGAGAATCACTGATGATTCTCGTCGATTCGGCGAGAATCACTAGTGATTGTCGCCGATTCGGCGAGAATCACTTGGTGATTCTCGTCGAATTTGCCTTAGACGATTTTTCGTCTTCCACCTAGGAGCTGCTCCTTGATCCTCCATGCTCCTTGTCTTCTCTTGCATATGAACGGCCCTGTACTTGAAAGTAAGTGCACTCCAATAGAGAGAGTACACATAGGCCAACACACTGATCTGCTCAACGAGGGATTACGTCGTGCAGACCCGTGTATATTGACCTACTGCACCCTGACATTGGTGTGCACTTAGCGTGGAGAAACTGCAAGTACAACTTGAAAAAGTTTCATCAAATACATTGTGAATTCATCTTAGCTTGACAGGGGGCTTCCTCAAATCTAGGTAATCGTGGATACAATACCCAAAACAACTCATTCTCCAGGAACTGAAGTCGCGCCACATTCTTCCTATTAAACAACTCATCGATGGTTGTCCAAATATCAGCAGCCGACTCACATCCAACGATGTGATCAAATAGTTCAGGAGACACGGCCCTCTTCAGAATGAACTCCGCCTTAGCATTTGTTCTTCTCCAGAGCCTAACCTGCTCAGCAGTACCGAACGCAGCAGTTACTTCCTGTCTGTCGTCACCACCGACGACTTCCCACAGCTCCTCGCCAAGAAGATAACTCTTCATGCACGACTTACACATCTTGAAGTTAGTCGGCGTTAAGAGTTCAATGCCAAGACCCCTTGCAAAACTCCCTTCCATTGCAACACCTATTGGCAACCTTTCAGAAGCTCCGAGCAATAACACAGGTTGAACACCACTCAAGCCCTGAGTAACAACACTGGTTGACTATCGCTCACGCAACTGAACCTCCCTCTGATACCATGTTAAAATTTTCTCAGCGTGGTCAGCAAGGTAGCCAAAATGCCAAATTAATATCTTCGGTACTACCTAGTTCGCACGTTGAACCAGCAGAAAACCAAGGAACAAGGCTAATCCCAACAAACAATGGAAGCACAAGCAGATCTTGTATACATTCACTTCTTTACAATGTGAGGTATACGTAGCGAGACATGATTTCGCTAGTATAAACAGCTGTAAACAGAAAGCATCAAAAACCAAGCCGGGAGGACATCACCGGAGTCCGCTGAGACTGCCGAGGTCGCCGAGGTCGCCGAGTCCACTGAGATCGCCCGAACTTAAGCTGCAATCCGCCGAATAGCCACGGAGTCCGCCGAAGCTGCGAGGCCGCGCGGACACACCATTATTCGTCTCCTGCTGAGGCTGAACTGAGGAACACACCCCCTGCCCGCCTGAAGCCGGCGGATAGGTTATTGAAGCTGGCAAAGTTGAAACAGCGTTGACAAGCCGCAGAGCGACCTCCTGCTGAATCTGTAGAGACCGCACAACTTCCAAGTACTTGACCGAAGTCAAAGCCAAACTCCTGGCTCCTTGAAGCTACACGCGCGACCTGCACACAGCAAACCGTCAGCCCTGAATCAATCCGCGCGGACAGACAAACTGAGACTGCAGCTCCTTGCCGAACCCAACTTATTGTTCACTCAAGTTACTGTAGACCTGCCAGGGGGGTCCTATTTATAGGCGAGGTGAGGAGTGTGGTCACCGCCCTAGAGATAGAGACACCGCCCCAGCCCGAGCGATAGCAAAACACCGTCCGCCGAGTCCGCAAGGACGTAGCCGGATACCAAGGAAAACTTCCAGGAGCAAGGCAACATTGGCGAACCCTCTTCAGTCCGCCTAAGCTGTGCGGACAAGGCACCAGCCCGCAAAGCTTACAACCACTGCAGGACAGTAACCCCCTTCAATGGCTGTCCGCACAAACCCGAGGCAGTCCGCAACACTCAAGCCTCAATCCGCCACAAGTCCACGACCAAAGGCAGGAAGCAAGTCCGCCCGGTCAACAGCGGACTTGGAGGATACTGCGGACACCATGGTCTTGGCACAGAGTGTGACCAAGTCCAAAACCATCAAAGTCCAATGCGAGCATGGAGGACATAAATTCTCGTTCGCCAAACACCCTAGCACAATCCGCCAGCCACTCGCACGCCTGCCCAACGCAGCAGCCATCTCCCGAACTACAAAATAAGTTCGCCAACGACCTCCACAGCAAAGCACCTGTTGTAACCCCAGAGCTCGACAAGGCCCCAGCCAAGCTCTAAGCTCAGTCCGCAACAGCCCATACTGCGGACACGCCAGTCCGCAAGCTTCCTGCGGACATGAGCCAAACCGCCAATCAGCACAAGCTTACACCACGGCCACTGAGCAATGCACCAGTCCGCAAGCCTTTATCCGCTCATGCCGCTCCTTGGCAAAACCAATCAGCCAACTCCTTATCCGCAGATACCAGGCCGCATAGTCCGCGGACTTCACCTGTGCAACCCGCTTAGAAGAACAGTCGGCTTCCACTAGACTTTCCACCAGGCCGCATACAACAGTCCGCCCAGTCCGCCTAGTCCGCCAATGCTGTCCGCCCAGGCCGCCCGGCCTGTCCCGTCAACCACTTCCACTTCACAAATTTCAACAGAGGATAGGTGCGAGGATCGGGCAGATGAGGCGGCCCGATGAGGGGTTGGAGTGATCAATGGGGGAGTTGGGATTGAAGCCACCCGTAAGTGGAGTTTCCAGACCAAGTACCGAAGGAGCGTCGACTCGACCTCCCAGCCCCCCCCCCCCCAGTTGAAAAAAAATCACTTTTTCATCGAAGGATATGCACGACTACGAAGACCCATTCTTTGATGCTCTGTGAACGTGATCTTCAAGAAGGTATTCGATGAGATGAAGGTGGAGGACCAGAAGGTTTTGGCCTCAGTTGGACCGTTGTTTGGGTTCTCGGGGGGGAGTAAGGAAGTTGAGGGAGGAGTAGGACTGCACGTGAAGTTGGGGGAGTATCGAGGAACTGTAGGTTCGTCATCGTTTATTCTTCGAGCAGCTACAATGTTATTTTGGGCATCCCCTCATCAGTGCTTTCCATTGCGTCCCCTCCATATTTCATCAATGTCTCAAGTTTAGCAGTGGAGGAGTCCATGTCAGGATCATGGGGGATCCGAAGGTGGTAAGACAGTGCTATGTGGCGGTCATCAACACCATATCCTGGATGGCAGAGGCGGAGAAGTTGGATAAGGAGTTGGCGGCGTGGGAGGAAGTTGTAGCGGAGGGAGAAGCAAGCCTAGGAGGGGCTGGAGAGAAAGTTGCGAAGGTGGAGCAGAGGGAGGGAGAAGTTGGGGCTAAGGCCCAGGTAGGCGGAGAAGTGGAGCCAAGGGAGAGCCTATTAGAGGCGATGGAGGTGGAGGAAGTAGGAGGGGAGGAAGAGTTCGGGCAGGAGAAGTTGCCAAGGAGAGGCGAAGAGCAGTCCCGACTGGAACTGGTGGAGGAGGTCATGGAGATAGAGTTCTTCACTAGGGCAGGGAAGATAGAGAGGGTGCGGATCAACAACGGCGTAAACCCTGAAGATCAGGAGAGGATGCAGGAGTACATACAAAGGAATGTCAACATCTTCGCTTGGAGCGCGGCAGACATACCGGGCATGGATGCGGACGTGGTATGCCACAGTCTGAATCTGGAACCTGCAATGTGTTCCATCCACCAGAAGATGAGGACCATCACCACCAAGCTGGGGGAGCCCATCTGCAGAGAGGTCAAGAAGCTTCTTGATGCAGGTTTCATCTCGGAGATCCAGTATCTAGGCTAGGTCTCAAATGTGATAATGGTAAAGAAAGGTGAAGGGAAGTGGCGTATGTGTGTAGACTTTTCTCTATTAAATAAATCGTGTCCTAAGGATTACTACCCCCTGCCTCGGATCGACGCACTGGTTGATTCAGCTGTCGGTTTTTCTAATATGAGTTTTTTGGATGCTTTTTCGGGTTACCATTAGATTCGCATGCATCCCCCCGACGTCAAGGATGTCTCCTTCATCACGAGGGAGGGATGCTTCAGTTATAAGATGATGCCCTTCAGGCTAAAGATTGCAGGGGCTACGTACCAACGTATGATGGACCGGGTCTTCCAATGTCAGAGGGGTAGAAATCTGAAGGTTTATGTAGATGATCTCATGGTGAAGAGTAGGGATGTGGGTTCACATCTATTCGACTTGGAAGAGACATTCTCCAGCCTGAGAAAGTTCAAGATGAGGCTCAACCCCCAGAAGTGTGTCTTTAGGGCAAGCCGGGGAAAGTTCTATAATGCCCCTAAACTCAAAAGAGCGATGGGAGGTGTTTTGAGCCAAGTTTGGAATTTGGCAGGGGGCACACGGCCTGGGACACGGGCGTATCCCAGGGCATGTCGTGTTTAGGTCGACGATCTAGTCGAGAGGTCGACGAATTTTGGAGTCGACAATCGTCAAACAGCGAACACGGTCTGAGACATGTGCGTGTCCCAGGGCGTGTCGAGCTCGTGCCGACGATCTAGTCGAGAGGTCGATGAATTTTGGGTCGACGATCGTCGAGCAGGGAACACGGCCTAGGACACGGGCGTGTCCATGGATGTGTCGGGTGGTCGACGAACTGTGCTCGACGAAGTGTCGAGATAGTGAACACGGCCTGGAGCCCAGGCATGTTCGGGTTTGACACGGGCGTGTCAAATTGGACACGGGCGTGTCCAAGACCCGTGTGAGCCTTGGGTTGGTGTTGGTCCTGTGTTGATGGAGGAACACGCCCGGGAACACGGGCGTGTACTGGCTGACACGGGCGTGTCAGGTCGAACACAGGCGTATCTGGTGCCCGTGTGTTTTTCGAGACGCGTCGATTTCGACGGTGAATAGGGGACACGACCCTGGATACGGGAGTGTCACAGGTCGTATTCAGCCCAGATTTTGTATTTCAGCTCCGGATCATGGTCGTTCGTTTCCTTATTTTGGGATTCGACGGCTGGGGGTTGTTCCTGCTGGGATATACCTGGGAATAGGGTTTCAAATCCCTCACTTCTTTCACTTAGTCTCTTTCTAAAGTCTAGAGAGAGGGGAGAGAAAGGAAGAAGAAAGGAGGCTAAATCTGATTACCGGCGGAGATTCGGAGCTCCAAATCATGAGCCGACTTCGGATCTACGGAGGCAAGGAGATTGCAGTGCATTTCATCCGCATGCATTTCCATGGCACCAAGGAAAAACGCTAGGGTATTGATTCTCTACTTGAGCCTGTGAAGCTCTCTTTTCCTTTGCATAGGAAGCCCTCTCTCGCGAGTTTGCGGTGAGTTGAGGAGTTCCTTCGGGTAGACAGAATAGTCCCCGTTGTGTACATGTAGAGTCTGTATTCGAGAACGGACATAAGCATGATGTGTGAAGCCTACCCGGACAAGTTGGTCTGGATCGGTGATGTTGCATTGCATAAATGGCCAGAGAAGACTCCGTGCGAATGTTTGTTTTTCGGGTTTTCTACGAGGTAGATTGCAACAGGGAGCCTTGGGGATTAACCCCAAGGTGCACCTAGAAAACTGGGCAGATGCGTGATTCTGCCAAACATGGTGGCCTGGGAGCCAACTTGAACATAACTGGGTTATGTGTTGTGTGTAAACGATTTGGGACTCGGGGAGCTAACCCGCGCATATGGCTTGAATTTACGTTGCTGTGTGAGCAACGGTTTAAGCGGAACCGTGCCCGATCAATGTCGTTCGGTAGAAGCGACCTAAATTTATGTGGGACTTGTCGTTGGTATAGATAGGAGGTCTCGGGTTGTCTTTGGCTTTAATTGACGTGACATCGGCTGGAAGGACCTAAATGCTCATAGGATTGGCCGTCGAAATGGCGGTTGTGAGACCGAGGCGTCTATGGCTTGAAATGACGTGACATTGATCGGTTCACCGAGAATGTGCCCTGAGTGCACGGGGTGTGTGGCCGTGAGTGCCTACGCCTGTGTTGTTGTGTTGTTACACTATACTGTTGGATTATGCTAACAAAGTGCAGGGAAGGAGCATCGCCGCCCCGAGTTGGGGGCGAGATCGTTATAATTTGCTCAGCATAGTTGACCGTTGCCTTTGTTTGCCACCGTGCGGTGGATTGTTGCTTGCTGGTGCTGCAGAGCCGAGTGCTAAATAGTGGGCTAAAGCCCAAGTTGCTGAGCCGGCCCTCGAAGGCCTAATTTTGAGTGTTTTTGTTATTCTTGTATGGCCGGCCTGCGTGCCGAAGTTCGGAAAACATTTATATTCAAGCAAACTATTGTAAGGCCTTAAGGCCAGTACTTGTGTATCTGTACGATCATTCCTGTTGGCTTTATAGTGGACATTTATGCTAGTAGCTGGGTTCTTTTATTTGCAACTATTAAAATTGCTTCCACTAGAATGACTCTGTGTAGGACGTTGGTAATTAGTTGGATGGTTTCCATTGAGTAACCGCCCAGTCTGTCTGTGGTATATGGCGTCGGGCCCCGGCCGGAAATACTGCTATATGCTATGCGACGGATATGGGGTGTTACAATTTGGTATCAGACTACTGGTTTCGGTCAGGCTTAAATGAATTCGTGGACGAATTCTTTTTAAGGGGTGGTGTGCACATGTGTGTGTGTCATCGTTATAATATCAAAAGAGCCCATGAATGTCCACTTAGGAATGGAAATACACGTGTTTGAGGAACCTGCGTGTTCCTATAATTGCTTTTTGTAATTTTGTATGGTCGCTTAACGGTGTTTTGTACAACTATAGGTGACCAGAAGCGGTGTTGGACCGTCAGAACACCAAGTTTTTGAGGCTAGTAGTGCACCAAATGATGCTCCTGCAACACCTCCATCGGCTGAGACCATATGATTGGTGGCCAAAGCAGTGTTTTCCATGATCAATGCGCATCCTGCAAGGCAGATGCAACATCCCGCTCCTGCGATGGAGTAGGTACCTTTTCAAGAGGCTTAGCAGAGAAGGGTGGAGCAAGTTATAGTGGAACCTTTGGTGCCAAGGAGAGCAACTGAAAGGCAGCTCAAGCACGTTATGAGCTTTAACCCTCCAGTATTCTTGGGGTTGGGAACCCCATCTCAAGCTGAAGACTGGCTCTCCCGTGTGAAGAGAGTCTTGACAGCAACGGAGACGAAGGAGTGGCAGATGACCACTATAGCGGCATTCTTGTTGGACGGGGATGCGAGGATGTGGTGGGAAGGTCTAAAGCTGCATCATTTGAGTAGGAAGGCAACTCACGGACGTCCCGATGGAAGATTTTTCGGGACTGTTCTGGGCAAGGTACCTTCCTTCGACTCAGAAGATTTCGATGGAGAATGAGTTTCAGAGGCTGACACAAGGAGAGAGTAGCGTGGATGAGTATCTCCATGAGTTTACTCGATTGGGTCGGTACACTAGCTCCACCATCGCTGATGAGGAGCACAAGACAAACCGATTCTATGAAGGTTTGAGAGATGACTTAAGGCTACTACTCTCGGGGCCTATGACGCAGGGTTTCTTGAACCTGGTCAATACGGCTCGGTCCTTGGAAAAGGATATGAAGAATGTACAAGCGAAGAAAAGCTTTGGGGATAAGAAGACTGAATTCAAGAAGCCAACTACCTCTAAGTCTGGGTACTGTAAGTTTTACAAGAAGGCTAGGACTTCGGGTCCAGCCCCTCCTTCTCGTACTTCTGGGGCGACTACGGGTCGAACCCCGGGTGCATGTTTCACTTGTGGAAAGCCGGGGCACTTTGCCCGTGCCTGCTAGAGCGGACGTCCCAAGTCCTAAAGGAAGCCTGGAGCAACTTATGAAGAGAAGGGCAAGGCAGTGGAGTCAACCGCGTTCCATTATGCTCCGGCTCAACCAAGAGTTTATAATCTTGGCCAACAGGAGGCCATTAAACAATCGGATGTGGTGACAGGTATGGTTTATGTTTATAGCATGTCAACTTATTTTATACTTGTTATGTGTGTGTTACCTTACCACTGCTTATTTAGGATTTGTTTTGATTTGACAGTATCCGGCGAGAGCACTCTTTGATACGGGACCTTCACACTCCTTTTTGTCCGAAGGGTTCATATCGCGCATCGGAGTACCTTCTTCGATGGCGAAGGACAAACTAAATGTGTTGTTACCGAATGGGTGTTCGATGCGCGCGGAGAGAATCTGTGGCGTTCGGATTCGTATTGGGAGTCAAGATTTCCATTTGCTAGCGTCGTTACTGCCGCTGGTGGAGTTCGATGTAATATTTGGCATGGACTGTCTCTCGGAGCAGCAAGCTCATATTGATTGCAGTCGCAAGAAAGTCAGGTTGGGAACAGGTCATGAGACGACTTTTACGGTCTTGAAAGGGTCGAGCAAGACGTTGATGTCTGCTCTTCAGGTGGTGAAGGCGGTTCATGCTGGAGCAGAGTTATTTTTTACGCTAATGGAGGTTGCAAAGCCTAAGCCTACGTTGGACAGTATTTCAGTGGTATCGGAGTACCCTGATGTGTTCCCTGGCGATCTTCCTGGAGCCCCACCGCAGCGGGAGATAGATTTCACGATTGATATAGTGGCAGGTGCGAAACCTATGTCACGCTCTCCATATCGGCTAGCGCCTAAGGAAATGGCGGAGCTGAAGGTGCAACTGCAAGAGTTGTTGGAGCAAGGTTATGTGCGTCCAAGTTTGTCTCCTTGGAGCGCACCGGTCCTCTTTGTTAAGAAGAAGGATGGAAGCTTGAGACTCTGTATTGATTATCGGGAGCTGAACAAGCTAACGAAAAAGAACAAGTACCTGATCCCAAGTATTGATGATCTATTTGATCAGTTAGTCGGGTCGACGGTGTACTAGAAGTTGGATCTCAACTCCGGTTACTATCAGTTGAGAATAAGGGAGAGTGATATCCCTAAGACAGCGTTCAGTACGAGATACGGGCATTACGAGTTTACGGCCATGCCGTTTGGGCTGACGAATGCGCCGTCGGTGTTCATGGACTTGATGAACAGGACTTTCAGGGAGTACTTGGGCCATTTTGTGATTGTCTTCATCGACGACATTTTTGTGTACTCGCAGAGTGAGGAAGATCACTTCAAGCATCTTCATTTGGTTTTGGAGACGCTGAGAAGGAATCAATTGTACGCCAAGTTCTCGAAATGCTAGTTTTGGTTGTCCTTAGTGGCGTTCCTCGGTCATATAGTCAGTGGAGAGGGCATTGTAGTGGATCCGACAACGATTGTTGCGATACGAGAGTGGTCTGTGCTTTTTACGGTAGCGGAAGTCTGGAGCTTTTTGGGACTTGCCGGCTACTATAGGCGCTTCGTGGAGAACTTCTCGCGGATAGAGTTACCTCTCACTACTTTGACGAGGAAAGAGCAGAAGTTCGTTTGGACGTCGGAGTGCGCGCGAGCTTTTGAGGAGTTGAAGTGTCAGTTGACCACAGCGCCGGTTCTTATTTCACCGAGTGGGACCGAAGTTTTTGAAATCTACAGCAATGCTTTGGGCAGTGGTTTGGGTTACGTGCTACTGCAGCATGGAAGCATTATAGCGTATGGCTCGAGACAGCTGAAAGTGCACGAGAGGAATTATCCGGTCCATGACTTGGAGTTAGCGGCCGTGATTTTTTCCTTGAAGGTGTGGAGGCATTACTTGTATGGGGTAAGGGTCGATATCTATACCGACCATAAGAGCCTGAAATATTTGTTGGATCAGAAAGATCTGAACATGCGGCAACGTAGATGGATGGAGTTCCTGGGGGACTACACGTTCAAAATCCACTACGTGCCTAGTAAAGGCAATGCGGTTGCGGACGCATTAAGTCGCAGGGCCCCGGCTCAAGCCAATTGGCTGTCGGTCCATGACGAGCGGTTGGTTCGGGAGTTGGAGGAGTTGGAGATCTCTTGCGTAGACAGGCAGTCAAGTGCAGAAGCGCTATTGAACTAGACTGAACTTCAGTATGACCTGGCTGATCGGACTTGGCAGGCTTTGGATGTGGATGGTCATATGAAGAAGATCATGGTTGAGGCTCTGAATGGGTCAAATTGCCAATTTAGTGTTGAGGATGGATTGCTTTGGAAAGACGGTCGTCTGTGCGTCCCGAGTGTGGGCAATCTGCGGGTGGAATTGTTGTACAAGGCACATCATACCAAGTACTCGATTCACACGGGGAGCACGAAGATGTATCGCGATGTGAAGAAACTGTTCTGGTGGCCAGGACTGAAGAAGGATGTGGCACTTTATGTGGCGAAGTGTCAAACTTGCGCGTTGGTGAAGGCGGAGTGCCAAAAGCCGGGAGGATTCTTGAAGTCCTTGCCTATTCCGGAATGGAAGTTTGACGACATTACCATGGACTTTGTGCACGGGTTGTCAAGGTCGCAAAAGGGGAACGACGCCATTTGGGTGGTCGTAGATCATCTAACGAAGGTGTCGCACTTCATTTCCCATAGGAAGGATGATCCGGTTGAGAAATTGGCAAAGTTGTATGTGGACAATATTGTGCGGCTTCATGGTGTGCCCCGCAGCATCGTGAGTGACCGAGATGGGCAGTTCACGTCCAATGATTGGAGGCTTGTGCAGCAGATGTTTGGAACAAAGCTGAGTTTCAACACAGCCTTTCATCCGTAAACCGATGGTCAGACCGAGAGATTCAATAGGATAATGGAAGACATGCTTTGCATGTGTGTCCTAGACTTCGGGAAACAGTGGGAAGATCACCTATACTTGGTGGAGTTCGCGTACAACAATAGCTACCAGGTGAACATACAAATGGAGCCCTTCGAGGCCCTTTATGGTAGAAGATATCGCACGTCGTTGTCATGGTTGGAAACGGGTGAGTCAAAATTGTACAAGCACTAGGAGCTGGAAGATGCTACTTCGTTAGTGCGAACCATTCGGGAGAGGTTGCTAATCGCTCAGGACCGCGAGGCTAATTACTATAATGCCAAGCACAGGAACGTGGAGTTCGCTGTTGGCGACTGGGTGTACTTGAAGATCAAGCCGTTCAAAGGTGTCTCGCAGGTGCGGCGTTTAAAGAAGCTAAGCCCGAGGTACCTTGGACCGTTTGAGGTTCTGGAGAGGATTGGTGAAGCAGCGTATCGTTTGAAGCTATCATTGGAGCTTAGTGGTCTACATGATGTATTCCATATATCGGTGCTTCGGAAGGCGGTATAAGAGCATTCGCATGTGATCGCGGTGGATGAAGTGCCGGTGCATAATGGGTTGACGACGAAGGTCAAGCCCGTTCGAATTGAGGACTCAGAAGTCAAGCGGCTACGCAACAAAGAGATCAGGATGGTCAAGGTCCTTTGGGACAATTGCGGTCGGGAAGAACTCTCTTGGGACCGAGAGCAGACCATGCTTGAGGAGTACCTGATTAATTGAATCGCATCAAGTCCCCGGCAACGGCGCCAAAAACTTGATTGGTTAAAACTCCAAAAATAATTACGGTCACGCGGCGACCCGGCGGTTTTATTTAAGTAAAGCGGAAGTGGTTTTATTTAGAAAACGGGGCGCGCGTATTTATTTATTTGGATATAAAATGGGTTACATCGAGTTTTAACGAAAGGAGACAAGTGCACCTATCGTGAGTAGTACATGATATTTCGGATGGAATATCGAGGTCGTATTGTTCTCGGGGTCGGTTCGATTATTTCTACTCTTCCCTGGAAGGGACTATTATTTTATGATAATTATCTTGTCGGGATATTTATATATAATAAAAAGGTAGAAAATGGCAGAAAGAAAATGAAAGCATAAAAGGAAAGCATAAAGGTGGAGCCGATGAAGAGCTTAGCGCAAATGCATCGAATCGCATCGAACTAAAATAAACTTTTAATAAAAAGAGATCCTAAGTTTCAAATTAATTAAGGCGGAGACTTGGCCGTGGAGGTTCCACTAGAATGAGTTCACTTATCTCTAGGACTATCGCTCACCTGAACGCTAAGACTATTCGACCGAACGTTAGTCCGACGAAGGATTCCTCTTAACGCCCGCATTACGCTAAGAACTCCGCTATTGGGTGGGGAACCCAATCCGGTAGAGTTTGCGCGACTCCTCTCTCGAGGGTTAGTGCGGAACTCTCTTTGTCAAGGGGTGATCTGTCCATACGCACGGCCACTCGACTAGCGTATGGAAAACGGAAGTAGGGCCCACACATCGATATGTGGTACTACACGTCGTTAACCACTGGCAAACCATAAGTACTTTAATTAATTAGAAAAATGAGACGTTTAATTATTTTAAGCTATTTTATTTGTCTCAATGCTCTTCGATACTACAGGCTAAGAACGATTAGTCACTCATCGGAATGGGGACGGCTTGCGGGAAAAGCAGAAAATAAAGCAGTAAAAAAAGCGGTAAAAGAAAGCAGTAATTGAAAGCAGAAAAATAAAGCAGAAAATTGCAAGTCTTACTCAAACGAGTAGGACTGAAATGAAAGCAGTAAAATGCGAGTCCCGGCGCAAATACGTGGGCGGGAGAAAGAAAGCAATAAAATGACAAGTCCCACTCAAACGAGTGGGCGGGAAATTGCAAGTCCTACTCAAATGAGTAGGCGGAAAAATAAAGCGGGTCCTACTCAAACGAGTAGGACAAAATAAATGCAACACCCCACGCACACTCTCGACAGAAATTAAAACGCATGCACACACTCGACATGAAATGAAATACGCACGCACACAAGTCCTACTCAAATGAGTAGGTGAAAATAAATGTGGGTCCTACTCAAACGAGTAGGACTAAATAAATGCACTCACTCTACTGAAAGTAAAACAATGCGTCATTTAACTCTTAATGAGTAGGCGGAAATAAATGCGCATACATAAAAAATGAGAAAAACTAAGTTATCTAAAAATTAAAACAACTATATTTCTACCGCTAGAATGCGGTAGCAATGCATAAAAAGCTAAAATAAAAATTAAACGAGCGAAAAGTTTTGCAAATAAATGCAAAATGAAAGTGCTCGAAAAATTAAAATGAATACATTTCTACCACTAGAATGCGGTAGAAATGCATAAAAAGAAGTCGGAAAAATTAAACGGACAAAAGTTTTAAATGAAAATCAAAATGCATGAAAAATTAAAAGAACTAAATTTCCATTCTTATGATTTTATAAAAATGCTAGAAAAGTGATAATAAAGTTAAAAAGAGTAAAAAATTTTACGGATAAAAACGAACAAAACTAGCAAAAAAGATAAAAAAAAATACTTTTAAAACGTTTTTATAAACTCATAAGGATGGACAGGATATGAACAGAAAAGCTAAGCTATGAAAATTATGAAGATTAACTACCTATCAATAAAGATGACAAAAAATTATAACATCATACACGCACACACGCGTATTAAAAAGGCGAAAAAAACTAAGTTAAAACAAGAAAGAAGATAAGATTGCATAAAGAAAAGTTTCATAGGTCCATTCCAAAGTCATGTCAAGAGAAGAAAAAAAACAAATTTTATTAACTAAAAACACAGGTTACAAAGGAACGAAAATAAAACTGAGAGGGGGAGAAATATCCCTTACATAGACCTTGGAAGTATCCAGACAGCATTTCTCCTATACAAAATGGTTCAAAAGAAGGAACAAGATCTCTTACAGCAAGCTGGTATTTATAGAGAAAAAAAAATCAAAGTACACGCCCCCTGACACGGGCGTGTAGGGGGGGCGTGTCAGCACTGTACAAAATTCGGTCGTCGATTTGACGGGAAAGTGGACTTCGGGCTGGACACGTGTCAGTCACGCAGCGGTCACGCCCCAGGTCTATATCGTTCGGTACAAGCGACCTAAAGCTACGTGGGACTTGTCGTTGGCATAGATAGGAGGTCTCGGGTTGTCTATGGCTTTAATTGACGTAACATCGTCCGGAAGGACCTAAATGCTCATAGGATTGGTCGTCGAAATGGCGGTGGTGAGACCGAGGCGTCTATGGCTTGAACTGACATGACGTTTACCGATTCACCGAGAATGTGCCCTGAGTGCACGGGGTGTGTGGTCGTGAGTGCCTACGCTTGTGTTGTTGTGTTGTTACACTATACTGCTGGATTATGCTAACAAAGTGCATGGAAGGAGTATCGTCGCCCCGAGTTGGGGGCGGGATCGTTATAATTTGGTCAGCATAGCTGACCGTTGCCTTTGTTTGCCACCGTGTGGTGGATTGTTGCTTGCAGGTGCTGCAGAGCCGAGTGCTAAATAGCGGGCTAAAGCCCAAGTTGCTTAGCCGATCCTCGAAGGCCTAATTTTGAGTGTTTTCTGTTATTCTTGTATGCCCGGCCTGCGTGCCTAAGTTTGGAAAACATTTATATTCAAGCAAACTATTGTAAGGCCTTAAGGCCAGTACTTGTGTATTTGTACGATCATTCATGTTCGCTTTATAGTGGACATTCATGTTAGTAGCTGGGTTCTTTCATTTGCAACTATTAAAATTGCTTCCGCTAGAATGACTCTGTGTATGACGTTTGTCATTAGTTGGATGGTTTCCATTGAGTAACCGCCCGATATGTCTGTGGTATTTGGCGTCGGGCCCCGGCCAAACCTACTGCTATATGCTATGTGACGGATAGGGGGTGTTACAAGTTCCTTGGTCACCTCCTCACCCCAGCAGGCGTGGAGCCTAACCTATATAAGGTGAAGGCTATTATGGAGCTAGAGTAGTCGCACAATGCTAAGGAGGTTCAACGTCTGACGTTTACGCTTGTCGGGCTAAGTAGGTTCATCTCCCGGGCCGGGGATAAATGCTCACCTTTCTTCAGGGTGCTGTGGGGAAATCAAAAGTTCGAGTGGACTAAAGAATGTGTGGAGGCTTTCCGGGCATTGAAAGGTCAGCTCTCCCAAGCGCCGCTTCTTCATAGCCCGAGGGAGGGGGGATCTAGCTCTATACCTCAGGATAGGGGCAGAGGCCGTAAGCTTCGTCCTGCTCAGGGAAGAGGGGAAGAAGCAGTTACCCGTCTACTATGTCAACAAAATCTTAAAGAAGGCTGAGCTACATTACCCCATCCTGGAGAAGCTGACCTTCTCCTTGGTCATCTCGGCTAGGAAGCTCAGGCCATACTTTCAGGCTCATTCAATTAAGTTAGTCACAGATCATCCCCTATGCAAGATTTACGAAGGGGTTGAGCACTCGGGGCGGTTGGCTAAATGGTCCATCGAGCTAAGCGAATTTGATATCAGTTTTGTGCCACGACTTTCCATTAAGACACGAGTAGTCGCTGAATTCTTGGTCGACTACGTCGTCGAGGTAGAGGGTGAGAAGCCACCACCGCGGGAGGCTTGAAAGATGTTGGTCAATGGAGCCTCAGGGAAGCATTCTCTGGGGGGAGGGGTAGTGTTGGTAAGCCCTTAGGGGGTCATCATAGAGCAGGCTGTGGTCTTGTGATTCCCCGTCACAAACAATCAGGCGGATTATGAGGTCGTCATAGCAGGGCTGCGACTGGCCGAGAAACTCGGGGTACATGACGTGAAAGTGTTCACAGACTCGTTGGTTGTGACATCACAGTTCAGGTGTGGGTATGAGGCAAGGGAGCCTACCCTCATGAAGTACTTATCCAAGGTAAGGGTGATGGTTGGCGGGTTTTGGACATTCTCCATCCAGCATGTCCCCAGGGAGGAGAGCACAGCGGTCGATCGGTTGGCTAAATCTAGGCCCTGGAGTGGAGGAACTTTGATCGAGATGTTCCACCCGATGATCGAGGAAGGAGAGTCGGTGGAAGTGGAACGACGGTCCTCATGGGTGGATCCCTTTGAAGCTTTCCTGACTACCGGAAAACTTCCTGAAGGGACCAAAGATGTGAAGGGATTCAAGCACAAATCAACACATTAACTAATGCAGTCATTCAAGAGGCAGGACTTTGGAGGCAAGGGTGGTCGGACAGGGGTACTTTTGTCCATCCCCGAGGAAGGATACGACAGAGTTCGCAAGGAGGTGCCAAAAATGTCAGCTATATGCCCCCTCCAGCTCTTTCCCGCCCAAAGGCTTCAAAGCATCACGGCGTCATGGTCTTTCGTCATCTTGGGAATGGATTTGGTTGGGCTTTTTCCCCCAGAAAGTGGGCAGAGAAGGATTCTTCTAGTGATGATTGATTTTTCTCAAAGTGGCTGGAGTTCAAGGCGTTGGCCAAGGTGACCTCCCAGGTCATCAGAAATTTTTATGGGGTGAGATCACCTGCCGACATGGGTTGCCTCAATCAATCGTCACGGACAATGGACGCCAGTTTACAAGCAAAGAGTTCATCATTTTCTGCACCTAGCTGGGGATTGACCTCAGGTTTGCCTCCGTTCACCATCCCAGGAGCAACGTCCAGGTGGAGGCGGAAAACAAAATTATAGTGAATCTTCTTAAGAAGAAGGTGAAGAACCTGAGGGGGAGTTGGGTGGAGCAGCTCACCTCGATATTGTGGGCTCTGTGGACAACCCCCAACACGTCCACCGGAGAAACACCATTCAAGCTTTCACACTAGTGTGAGGCAGTCTTGCCTGTGGAATTTGAGGTTCGGTCGGCGCGATTCACAGCCGCCAGTGGAAGAGATGAGGAATGAAGGGAAGAAAATGAAGGGGAGCTACGACTGTCACTAGATATGGTCGAAGAGCTTCGAGACGTGGCTTCCATCATGCAGGAGGAGATCAAGCTGCGGATGGCCAAGTATTTTGACAAAAATGTCAGGATCAAGCAATTCAAAGATGGAGATCTAGTCCTGAAGAAAGTCGAAGCCGCATGAAGGTCAGCAGCAGTGGGAAGCTCAATCCAAACTGGCAAGGTCCCTACATAGTTGAAAAGGCCCTGGGGTCGGGAGGCTACCACCTCCAGAATGTGGAGGGGGCGACCATGAGCCATACTTGGAGTGGCGATGATCTAAAGCATTTTTACCCTTAGTTGAGGGTAAGATTGTAAATCCTATTATAATGAATTAATTGAATTGTCTCATGTTTGTTTCTTTTGAAGATTGCAAAGAGATTATGGTTTGCAAGAACCCGAGAGGATCTCGCTGTCCAGACTCCCATTAGCTGGCAGGGCTAGAAGGCGAACTCGGCCCCGATTAGACCTGCTGTCCAGGCTCTCACTAGCTGGCAGGGCCGTAGGCTTTCTTGGTGGGTAAGGGAAGACCATGAGAGGATCTCGCTATCCGGGCTTCCATTTGCTAGCAGGGCTGGAAGGTGCACTCGGCCCCAAGTAGACCCAATGTCCAGGAACTTACTAGCTGGCAGGGACGTAGGTTCGCTTGGGGGGTAAGGGAAGACCTTGAGAGGATCCCGCTATCCCGTCTTCCATTAGCTGGAAGGGCTGGAAGGCGCACTCAGCCACAAGTAGACCCGATGTCCAGGCTTTCACTAGCTGACAGGGTCGTAGGCTCGCTTGGGAGGTAAGGAAAGACCCCAAGAGGATCCCGTTGTTCAGGCTTCCATTAGCTGGCAGGGCTGGAAGACGCACTCGGCCCTGAGTAGACCCGTTGTCCAGGCTCTCACTAGCTGGCAGTCTTGTAGACTCGCTTGGGGGAAAGGAAAAAAACTTTGTGATTTTGGAAGACCCCGGGAGGATCTCACTATCCAGGCTTCCATTAGCTGGCAGGGCTGGAAGACGCACTCAACCCCGAGTAGACCCGCTGTCCAGTCTCTCACTACCTGGCAGGGTAGTAGGCTCGCTTGGGGGGGGGGGGTAATGGAAGACCGCGAGAGAATCCCGCTATCTAGGCTTCCATTAGCTGTCAGAGCTGGAAGGTACACTCGACCCCGAGTAGACCCGCTGTCCAAGCTCTCACTAGCTGGCAGGGTCGTAGGCTTTCTTTGGGGGAAAGGAAAAAAAGGTTTGCAATTTTTGAAGACCCCAAGAGGATCCTGCTCTCCAGGCTTCCATTAGCTGGCAGGGCTAGAAGGCTCACTCGGCACTAAGTAGACCCGCTGTCCAGACTCTCACCAGCTGGCAGGGTCGTAGGCTCGCTTGTGAGGGTAAGGGATGACCCCTACATTATCTCGTTGTCTAGGCTTCCATTAGTTGGCAGGGCTGGAAGGTGCACTCGGCCTCGAGTAGACCCGTTGTCCAGGCTCTTACTAGCTGGCATGGTCGTAGGCTCGCTTAGGGGGAACGGACAAAAGGTTTGCAGATTCAAAGGCCCGCTCAGTGGCAAGACGCAAAATGCTTGGAATAATCAGGTGTGGAGCTGCTCCCATTGTCAGGCTCTCACCTAGCTGACTGGGGAGTTAGTCCCATGACGTGCATTACAAAGTACTTCGCCAACAAGTTCTCAAATAGTTGGCACCTATCCTAAGTAGAGATAAGGAAAGGTAGACCCATCTCGGCATCTACCTCTCTACAGGGGTTTCTTGGTATGCCTTTTCGGCATGCCCATATCAGCATACCCATCTAGGCGAAGTTTACTCGAATTATTCAGTGAACGGGCTGCGGTCATCACCCAAGATCCTATGGTGTAGGCAAAAGCTCGAAAATGAGTACGACCGATCAGCATAAAAAAAGGGTCTCGCACAATAGCCTCTCTGTAAGACAATCCCGGCAAGATCCTCTCGGCAAAGAAACCTCCAATAAACTCTACTCAGCGAGTAAGGGTCCCGCATGGTCATCTCCTAAGAGCCTAATGTTTGAGCGAAAGTTCGGCAGCATTGGCGAATAATAATAGATAAGAAGCAAAAATTAACTACAAAAAAGGCATTTTGGCAAAAAGGAGGATTTAACTTTACTATCTCAAAAAATTACAGTTCTGGGGGTCTCACCCCTTACATATAAGATCAAAAAGAGAAAAAATTACAAGGCAACAGTGAGATGGGAAGTCTTCAGGAAGAGCCGCCAGACTTCTCGTTGGAGGTGGCTTCGCTCTCGCTAGAGGAGGAGCTTGATCCCCTTCCACATGACGAGTCGTCCTCTCCCGCAGGCTTTGGGATGGGCTTATACAGCCAGGGAAGGATCCCGCGTACCGTAAGCATCTCGCTGCCTTCGTTCAGGAACCCCGACTCCCGTAGCACCTGGTTCACGGTCCTGGAGGCCTCCTGGGCGTTTTCCTACATCATCGGCTCTATTTCGTAGTTTGAGTATTGACGATGCAGTACCACCTCAATGGGCGGCGGTGGAACCGGTACGTTGGCTTCCTACACTTTTTTGAGTTCGTCCTTCAGTAGAGTGATCTCGCATCGGAGAGAAGCCTCTCACGCGCATGACAACTGGCCTTGGAGGAATCCTGTGAGGAATTTGAGGTTAGAACTAACATGAAATTGCCGCAAGATGGGAGGCCTCGTAAGATTTACATACCTCGATCGCTGGGCGGAGGGCGAGAAGTTTCTGCGAGGCCTCCAGGTCAGCCTTCAGGGTGTCCACCTCAGCAATGACGAGATCCATTGATTTGAGCGCCTCGACAAGGTTGCGCTTGATGCTGATGTTGCGACGCGCAGTCATGTGCATGAGCTCAAATGCCCACAGCTGGGCTCGAATGGATTCTGGGCGAGAGCCCAGGTAGTCTCTCGGTCATATATACTAGCATTTACCCAACTGTAAAGCCAGGAACCAAGCACAAAGGATTCGCCGATGGTCGTGTCTTGCTCTATCCAGGAGGGGAGAAGCGACGAGATCGAGACTCGGTTGGCTTCCGGGTTCCACCGGAGCAGGGGCTGGCCCTCTTCATCTAGGTACTTCTCGCCGAAGCCAAAGTTCTGATGCCCTCTCGACACCAGCTTGGCAGAAACTGTCTCGGGGGGGGGGGCGAAAGCTAGCCCAACGACATTCGCTTCGCCCACCGCAGATGGGGTCTCGGCGATGGACTTACTCTTGTCTGACTGGGATGGTAAGGATTTCTTGGAAGGGGCCAAAGAAGCATCGGGCTTTCGCTTCCCAACACTTGGTTGGGAAGAAGCGCCCAACTCATTCTGGCAGGCGAGAGCGGCAGACTTGGCAAGAGCCAGGGTAGCGACAAAATCCCTGGACTCGTCAAAGGGCTGATTGAGGGGGATCTCCCGATCTCCTGCGAAAGCCATAAAGGTTAAGTTTCCCAACAAAAAGTAAGAGGTAAGGAGAATAGGGCGGAAAGGCACCTTCACCGGCGGAAAACGGCGGAAGAGAATCGACATCCCGCTGCAAGAACTTCACGTCGAAGTTCTTGGTCCCGAAGAAGTTGAGGAGGGCGGTCTCGCGCCCCCCAGTGTCGGAGGCCTATAGGTTGTCTCGTCATATTGAACCTGCGAGAGGGGTATGTTGTCGAAGTTCCATGATACAAAGAAAAACCTCTGGGGCCAGCCGTGGTTTTTGTTGGCGAGACCGCTGGTCTTCCCTGACTGGCCCGAGAAAAAGACGACCCCTTCTACGGCGCGGAAATTGAATAATTTGCGGAAGATGGAGAGGTTGAATTCAATCCTTTCCGCGTCCATGTAAAAGGTGATAGCCACCAGCAGCGCCATGGAGTTGGGGTTGAGCTGGGCCGTCACCACCCCATACTATCAAAGGACCTGGCGCATTTTTGGCCAGAGGGGGAGGCGGAACCCCACCTTGATGTGGTCCAGCGGAATGGCAAGCTCCCCTTCCAGCAGGAAGTTAACCCTATCCTAATTCCCAGGGTTGCGCGCGACGAACACCGCCGGAATGTAGTCTGCCACTATGGAGGCGTATTCCATCTCGGTCAGGTAGCAGGGGGAAGTTGTGCTCAAGGAAGTTTTGCGCGCATTTGGTGTGGCCTTCGATTTTGCCTGGAATTTTGTGAGTTTGCGGAAAGGGGGAAGAGAGAGGGAAGCGCAAGAAGGACCGTGGCTGCAGAAGTAGCGAGAGCAAGGGGGAAGGAAAACGAAGGCTTGGTATTAAGTGAAAGTAAATGTGGTTGGTGAACCGGCCTATTTATAGAAAAAACATGCGGTAATCATGACATTTTTTCTAATGGTGGAAGTGCGGATAACAATTTTGTACAATCCGACGTTTCATCTTCCATCGGGTCCCGCCAACGCTTCGTATACCTGCAGAGGGCGAAAGCCTCCGGGAGGGGTCCCAGAGTAAGAACAAAACAAATATATAGATAAATAAGTGGGGCGATAACTAGACACTTGGCAAGATGGAACGACATTGAAAAATAAGATTAAAAAACAGTAGGCCTCTCGCCAGGAGAGAGGCATTATACAATAAAGTATCAAATGTTAATTTTTATTACAAGCACGAAAAGGTACATGCGAGAAGGGAAGACTGGGGGTTAGGGGAAGAGAAGACAAGAATCCATAGAGCTCAGTATTGCTCCCACTGCCAGCGACCCCGACCCCGCCTCCCAGTCCTCGAGGGCACTTGCGGATAATGATAAGTAGTCACAGTTGTGAGCTCCTGGTGGACCAGGCGCAGATGGTCCCGGGCCCGTGCGATGTGCCTCCTAGGAGAAGTCTCCACGCTTCCGCCTCTCATACGATCCATCTCGCCGAGGAGATGGGCATAGTCCCGCTCAATCATGGCTAATCGTCGCTCCATCCTCGCCTGGAAGGCACTCTCCGGCAGGGAGTCTTCTTGTCGCATCCAGATAAGCTTGGATAGGTCTCCCTCCACCCTCTCCCTCTGCTCCTTGGCATAACGGGAGGCTTCAAGAAAGCTCAATATTTTGGTAGGGGAGGGTTGTCGCAGTGTGACTTCCAGACCTGCCATCTAGTAAGAGCCTGGTCAGCGGGATCTGCTCGGGGCTAAACTTTCTTTCCACCGCCAACTGACTTCTAGACATGCTAGCTAGTGAAAGCCTCGTCAGCGGGTTCTACTTGGGGCCAAACATTATTTCTGTCGCTGAGTGACTTCCATACTAGACATCTAGTGAGAGCCTTTTCAGCGGGATCTACTTGGGGACAAACTTTCTTTTCGTCATCAAGTGACTTTCAGACCTGCCAGCTAGTGAGAGTCTGGTCAGCAGGATCTCCTCAGGGCCAAACTTTCTTTCTGTCACCGAGTGACTTCCAGACCTGGCAGTTAATAAGAGCCTAGTCAGCAGGATCTGCTCGAGGCCAAACTTTCTTTCCTTCATCGAGTGACTTCCAGACCTATTAGCTAGTGACAGCTTGGTCAGCGGGATCTGCTTGAGGACAAACTTTCCTTCTACCACTGAGTGACTTCTAGACCTGTCAGCTTGTGATAGCCCGGTCAGCAGGATCTGCTTGGGGCCAAAATTTCTTGTTGTCGTAGAATGACTTTCAGACCCGCCAGCTAGTGAGAGCTTGGTCAGTGGGATCTGTTTGAGGCCAAACTTTCTTTTTATAGGCGAGTGACTTCCTGACCTGCCAGCTAGTGAAAGCCTGGTCAGCAGGTTCTGTTCGTGGCCAAACTTTCTTTCCACCGCTGAGTGACTTCTAGACCTGCCAGCAATTGAGAGCCCAAGCAGTGGGATCAGCTCGGGCCCAAACTTTTTTTTGCCATCCAGTGACTTCCAGACCTGCCAGCTAGTGAGATTATGGTCAGCGGGATATGCTTGGGGTCAAACTTTCTTTTTGTCACCGAGTGACTTCCAAACCTGCCAGCTAGTGAGAGTTTGGTTAGTGGGATATACTCGGGGCCAAACTTTCTTTCTGATGTCGAGTGACTTCCAAACCTAACAGCCAGTGAGAGACTGGTCAGCGAGATCTGCTAGGGGCCAAACTTCTTTTTTGTCGTCGAGTGACTTCCAGACCTGCCAGCTAGTGAGAGCCTGCTCAGCAGGATCTTCTTGGGGCTAAACTTTCTTTCTATCGCAAAGTGACATGCAGACCTGCCATCTAGTAAGAGACTGGTCAGCGGGATCTGCTCTGGGCCAAACTTTATTTCCTTCACCGAGTGACTTCCAGACCTATCAGCTAGTGAGAGCCTGGGCAGTAGGATCTTCTTGGGGCCAAACTTTCCTTCTACCGCTGAGTGACTTCCAGACATGCCAGCTAATGAAATCCTGGTCAGTGGGATCTACTCGGGGCTAAACTTTCTTGTTGCTGCCGAGTGACTTCTAGACCTTCCAGCTAATGAGAGTGGGGTCAGCGGGATCTACTCGGGGCCAAACTTTCTTTCCGTCGTCGAGTGACTTTCAGACCTGTCGGCTTGTGAGAGCCTGGTCAGCGGGATCTGCTCGGGGCCAAACTTTCTTTCCGCCACTGAGTGACATCCAGACCCGCCAGCTAGTGAGAGTCTGGTCATCGGGATCTGCTCGGGGCCAAACTTTCTTTCTGCTTTGTAACACCCCCTATCCGTCGCATAGCATATAGCAGTAGGTCCGGCCGGGGCCCGACGCCATATACCACAGACAGACCGGGTGGTTACGTATGGAAACCATCCAACCAATCTCAACGTCCTACACAGAGCATTCTAGCGGAAGCAGTTTAAATAAGTTATAAACAAGAACCCAGCATAAGAGCACGAATGTCCACTAACATGATAATAGGAATGTTGTTACAAAAATACCCAAATATTCGGCCTTAAGGCCTTACAGAATGTTTCTCTTGACTAATACATGATTTACAAACCTCGGCACGCAGGCCGGTCATACATGAGTAAAACAGAAAACATTTCCACTTGGGCCTTCGAGGGCCAGCTTCGCAAAAAGGGCTTTAGCCCGCTATTGACCGCTTGGTCCAGCTGCACCTACAAGCAACAAACCACCGCACGGTGGCAAACAAAGCAACGGTCAGCAATGCTGACCAAATTATAACGATCCCGCCCCCAACTCGGGGCGGCGATGCTCCTTCCCTGCATTTCATTAGCACAAGCGAGCAATGCATATAACCATAGCCATTTCAACACAGACGTTGGCTCGTACGGCCACACGCCCCGTGCACTCAGGGCACATTCTCGGTGAACCGGTCGATGTTACGTCAATTAAAGCCATTAACATTCCGGACTCACCACCGCCACTTAGACGGCCATTCCTATGAGCAATTCGTCTTCATGGTATTGATCACGTCAATTTAAGCCATTGACCACCGAAGACCCCCCATTTATGCCAACGGCGAGTGCCATGTATCTTTAGGTCTCTCTAACCCGAACGACATAAAGCGGGTACGGCTCCATCTAACCCGTGCTCACATCGCAACGACAATTTAAGCCATATGCGCGGGTCAAACTTTCACCGATTCCCATTCTACCGCAATACACATAACCCCGTTATGTTCAAGTTGGCTCTCAGGCCACCAAGTTGGCAAGACCTCGTGTCCGCCCAGTTTTCCGGGTGCACCTTTGGGTTAGTCCCCAAGGCTCCCTGCTGCAATCTACCGCGTAGAAAACCCGAAAAACACCCAATAGCACGGAGTCTTCTCCGGCCTTATGCAATGCAACATCACCGATCCGGACTAACATGTCCGGGTAAGCTTCAACCAAAATGCCTACGTCCGTTCTCGCATACGGACTCTAAACAACGGGGACTTTACATATCTACCCGAAGGAACGCCTCCAACTCTTCGCAAACTCGCGAGAGAGGGCTTCCTATGCTAAGAAAGAGAGCTATCATGCTCACAAGTGAGGATCGTTACCCTTGGATTCCTCTTTGGCGCCATCGAAATGTAATCGGATAGAAATCACCGCACTTGCGTTGCCTCCGTGGATCCGGAGTCGGCTTGCGATTCGGAGCTCCGAAGCTCCTCCAATGGCGGATCTAGCTCCTCTTCCTCTTGCCTTAGCTCTTCTTTATCCAAGGGTTTGGAGAGAGGATAAGGTATGAAAAGTGAAGTTTTCCAAGTCAACTCACGGGTATATCCCTGCAGGAACATCCCCCAGCCGTCGGATCTCAACCTAAGGAAACGAACGGCTTTGATTCGGGGCTGAAATGCCCAATCTGGGCCGAACACGGCCTGGCACACGCCCGTGTCCAGGGCCGTGTGCCGCATTCGCCGTCAAAATCGAATCTTCTGAACACGCACACGGGTATCGAACACGCCCGTGTTCGAGCTGACACGCCCGTGTTCCACCTCACACGGCCGTGTAGCCGGCCGTGTACCCCAAGATTTTCTCCCGTTTTCAACCCGAGCACTGCACGGGTTCTAGGACACGCCCGTGTCCTTGCCCGTGTCACATTGACACGCCTGGGCCCCCAGGCCGTGTACACGGGACATTTCGTCGAGGGGAGAACGACGACTCGATGACATGGCCTTGGACACGCCCGTGTCCTAGGCCGTGTGCCTTGTCTCGACGATCGTCGAGTGAATCTCGACGATTTCACCTTGACGATCGTCGACACGGGTCGACACGCCCTGCGACACGCCCGTGTCACAGGCCGTGTGCCCATACTCGACGAATCGTCGAGAATAACTCGACGATTTCACGGCTAAGTGTCGACACGGGTCGACACGCCCTGCGACACGCCCGTGTCGCAGGCCGTGTGCCCATTCTCGACGAATCGTCGAGAATAACTCGACGACTTCGCGGCTAAGTGTCGACACACGCTTGACACGCCCTGGGACACGCCCGTGTCCCAGGCCGTGTGCCTTCAGCCAAAAACCAAAACTGGCCCAAAACGTCCCCCTTTGCTCCTTTGATTTTCGGGGCGTTACATGCTTCCCCGCTCACCGCACCAAAAATATTGAAACGGATACCCGGTCTCAAAGAGAGTTCGGACTCAAGGGGGGTAGCCTGCACTTACTTATCCTGAGCTGAACGTGTAAGACCCCCCCCCCCTCCCGGATCCCAAAACACGGCACGAAGGGGGAGTCTTATGCCCGGAACAGCCGCCTTGCGGTAGCATTAACACACGTGCTAATCTGTACCACAAGGCGCCTATTCCGCCGGCTACAACAATATCAACAGAACATGCCAACCCAACCAAACATGATAAGCAAGAGAAGTCAAAATCCACACTAAGTATATAATGTCCAAAACATCAATAAAGAGAAGATAAACATGCTTCTACAATATATCAGAGTATAGATAAACATTGCCCAAACGGGCTACATCAGAGTAATCAAATACTAACATCAGTAACCGACGGTATCGACGGCACCGTCACTTCTGGCCCTGTCGTCGTGGCCTAGCTATCCTGCTGCGTAGTCTGTGGCTGCTCTACCTGCGGCGTGACCTCCTAAAAAGAAAGACGTAGCAACCGTTAGTCGAAACAACAAAGTGGTTTCACATCCGCTCCCCCGGAGACTCCTCGGCACCGGGCGGGGAAGAGGAACAAGAGTACAGTATATAATAAGTATGCAAGTAAAGGAGTATAAGCATGTGGCAAGGTGCATGAGTATAATGTATAATCTAGCAGTTCTACAAGCTAACAACATATAACAGCAGGTGTAAGGAAATCTACAGTAGGTAAGTAACTTAACTTATTAGAATGCTCATACAAACTTATAAGTTAAAGATCGGGTTACATAAAGATAACTCATCGTATAAGAGTGCCCATACAAACTTATACGATGAGGATCTTGTTGTGCAATGTTATGAAATGCTATGAATGTTATGCAATGACTCACCCATGCACACACATGCAATTGCTATGTCGACACAGACTATAGTTCCCACTTTTCGAGCAGGTAGCTAACCTCTCAGGCATCAGCCGCCATGGCCAGGCGGTGACAGTAGAATGGGCACTTCTACTACTAAGCGGGTATCACACTACTTCACCTAGGCCTCCGTACGCCTCAACGCTAAGAACACAACAGCGGAGCCCATGCGTACTATGTTCCAGCGGGAGCCTCGGGTAGATGTGCACCGAGGACCAAGCCCCGAACTGACCTTGTGTGACCCGGAAGGAGACTCGGAGTGAGCACGAGGACCAAGCCCAACCATTCACCTGGCACGGAAGGAGCCCCGGGACGTGAACACCGAGGACCAAGCCCAACCGCCCAAAGTCTAACTATCGACTCCCGTCGGTGTGACGACTGTCGAGCCCGTAGACCTGCCACACTATCCTTAACCCAGGATTACGACACTGCGTGTCGACTCACACCACATACAAATACCACATCAACATAACATGGAAGGGGCCTCGGAAGTAAGCACGAGGACACAGCCCAACCATCCATTCATACCTTATCTCAACACAACAAAAACAAGTGACGGTCAACACCGCACTTACATCCCTTCACAATACTACCCGTAGGGAGACGATGCTCTAAGTATTGGACTACTAGACTCCTTTCATTAATCAAACATACTCATGGCCATAATCTATTCATCTATATGACTTTTCCAAATGATGACAACGTAATATAAACACGATGTACATATAAAGATCTATCACACTTTCCATTGATAATGTCATAATATAAACATGAAGTGCACAATTATCAATCTTTCAATTCCTACCAATTCAATTCATTTAAATAAGATTGCTTCACAATTTGATAATATAAAATATGATTAATAAGCTACATCAATCATGCAACAAATGATTAATCATAAGGGTTCATCCAAGCCAAGTATCTTGCAGTATTAATTCCACCGAATCCAAATCCATCTTTTATAAGCCCAGAATTTAGGTGCAGTTTGAATCTGGATAGCAACTTTGACCGGAGATTCCTGAAGCTACAAGAATCCGGTGAAGACGTGTAACCCCACGATGGAAAGGTCTTTCCGTGGTCTACAACTCCCGTATTCAGACTTCAACCCAGATTTGAAATTATCCTATTTGAAATCGGACTTGAAGTCCGCTGCGTACAGAACACAGTTTTTGCATGCAAGATTTATTGAACACCATTTTCGTTTAGACTTTCCCGTGGCTACAGACTTCGCCAGAAGTCGTGCAACCCTCGTTGGAAAGGTATTTTCAAGGGCTTCAACTTTTGTGTTTAGACGAAAGCCCAGATCTGGCCATACCACACCTAAAAATGGCCACGAAGTTCGCTGCGCGCAGAATACAGATTTTGCACGCATCTTAAGGCGGAATGAACGGCATCGGTTCATCTTCCTCCTCAATGCGATCTTCTCAAATCATTCCAGAATTTCCTCCACCCTTATTCAACCTCATGAGGCCAACACTCTTCACGAAACCATCACCCATCATCACATAGAAGAAGAGAGTGGTTGAAGAGATCTAAAACCTAAGACACAAGTCCTAGCATGGCCATTCCTAGAAAACTCCTCCTCACCATCAAGACTCTCTTGAGTCGATGTCTCGCCTAGGAAAATAACCATAGATCTAGCACCAAGGGAGAGGGTAGGAAACTCACATCGGTTCCAGCGATACCACCATTTTCGGCCATGGATCGCGTAGTTCTCCTCGGCAGCATATTCTCTTTCACGGAGATGGCGAATTTTCTCCCGTAGAACTTGCTCCAGCAGTTTTCTCTCTCACCAGGAGTTCTCAAAGGAAATAGGGAATGAAATGAGCATGAAAACGGCTAGGGTTTTCTCTCACCCTTATATGTGAAAAGTGACACGGGTAAGGACACGACCGTGTCCTTTCCCGTATCCTGCCTGGTGAAGCGGCAATGACAGTTTCCATGTCGGTTCAATACTTGACATGGGTTCGGACACGCCCGTGTCTCGACCCGTGTCCACATGACACGGTCGTGTTCCTGGCCATGTCCTTGGTCGTGTCCTTCTCGGGTTGCATCTCGACGAAATCAACTCGACACATACGGAACACGGGTGGAGACACGCCCGTGTCTATACCCGTGTCCTATAATTCGTCGATCTCGACACGGAGTTCGTCGATCTAGACACGCCTCGTCGAGTCCAACTCGACACACACGGGTAGGGACACGCTCGTGTTACTACCCGTGTCACATGGTGTCGACACAGCTCGCCAGTCTCGACACGTCCTGTCGGGAGTAACTCGACACACACGGGTAGGGACACGCCCGTGTCGCTACCCGTGTCACATGGTGTCGACACAGCTCGCCAGTCCCGACACGTCCCATCGAGAGTAACTCGACACACACGGGTAGGGACACGCCCCTGTCGTTACCCGTGTCACATGGTGTCAACACAGCTCGCCGATCTCGACATGCCTCGTCGAGTTCAGCTTGACGCACACACGCACACGTGTAGGGACACGCCCGTGTCTCTACCCATGTCCCTTCACAGCACTGATTTCTCTACTCCTCCACAAGTGCAGTCCAATTCCCTGCACGTCCCAGGAGTCGAGTCAACCCTCCTGACTCAAAAACACACACTAGGGGCCTAGAGCAATTCGGGACGTTACAAATCCTATAAACAAAATAAAAGATTTCGTCACCGAAATCAGGCTTAGGTTGTGGGAAGAAAAGCATAACAGACAATTTAACTTATGCTTTTAAATAAAATTGACTGGAGCAAACAACTCCGGGTAGCGTTGCTGCATCAAATCCAATGACTCTCATGTGTACTCCTCCTTCCCATGGTTGGACCATTGCACCTTCACCAAGGGTACACTTTTGCGGCACAAAGTTCTTGTCTCGATGTCAACAATCCGCACCGGCTCTAGTCGCACAGACCTATCTGACACCACTGCACCATCAGTAGTGGGAATATATTTGTCGGGCCGCAACAGTGCTTTTCGAAGCGATGACACATGGAACACGTCGTGGAGATTCTCTAGTTTTGGTGGTAACTCCAACCGATAGGCCAACGTGCCGATCCTTTCTAGTATAGTATAAGGCCCAACATACCTTGGGCTGAGCTTTTTCACCGCACGCACCCGCGACACTCCATGCATCGGCCGAATCTTGAGGAACACTTTTTCGCCCACTTGGAACTCCAGCATCTGATGCTTTTTATTGTAATATTTCGCATGCCGACTTTGAGCCTCCAACATGCGATCCTGTATCAATCTGACCACCGCATCAGTATCATCTATATATTCATTTCTCAATGCCTTCGGATCTTCATCCTGCACCCAAGACAAGGGGGTCCTGCACCTTCTTCCGTAAAGGGCTTCATGGGGCGCCATACCGATGCTCGCCTGATGGCTGTTATTGTAGGAAAATTCCACCAGGGGCAAGAGCTTTTCCCACGGCTCTCCTCTGTCCAACAAGCATAATCTCAGCAGATCCTCCAATGTCCTAATGGTCCTTTCAGACTGCTCGTCCGTCTGAGGATGAAATGTGGTGCTGAAGGTAAGGCGTAAGCCCAAATATGCATGTACCGCCTTCCACTCATTGGAAGTAAACCGACCATCCCGATCCAAAATAATTGTCTTGGGCACGCCATGATACCGTACGAATTGCACCACAAAAAGGCATACCAAAACATCCACGTGTGCTTCCTTCTTCATTGGAATGAACCGGGCCACCTTTGTCAGTCGATCGACAATAACCCACACTGAATCATTCCCGGAGCGGGAACGAGGTAGCTTATGGACAAAGTCCATGGAGATATCCTCGAACTTCCATTCGGGGATGGGCAACGACTGCAACAAACCACCGGGACTCCTGCATTCAGCCTTCACTCTTTGACATGCTTCACAATGAGTAACATAATACCGGACATCCTTCTTCATTCCCGGCCAACACATGGTCTTCCGCAATCTGGCGTACATCTTAGCAATACCCGGGTGCACTGAATATTGAGAGGAATGTGCCTCTCTCAAGATATCCTTCCGAATTTTGCCGCCCTTGGGAATATAGAGTCGGCCACGAAAATAAATGAGGCCGTCTTTGAGTGTGTACTCATCGGTGGTCCCATCTTCAATTGCCTTGATTGCCTAGGCTAAGGCCGCATCCATTCCTTGCTCCACCCGAATCTGATCCCGGATATCACAAACTATACTCATGTTGGCCAAATACTCCGCATACTCTGCCGACGGAGCCTTGAATACCAGAGTAATATCCAACTCCTCAATCATCCGAGCCAACTCCATACTCATTAACCGAGACTCTGGGCTAGAGCCTGGCACTTTTCTACTCAAGGCATCGGCTACCGAGTTCGCTTTCCCGGGGTGGTAGTTCATGGTTAACTCATAGTCGCATAGAAATTCCAACCACCGCCGTTGTCTCAGGTTCAACTCCTTCTGAGTGTGGACATACTTCAAGTTTTTGTGGTCGGAAAAAATCTCGCAATGGACGCCATATGGATAATACCTCCAGACCTTCAAAGCGAACACCACTGCTCCCAACTCCAAATCATGGACCGGGTAATTAATTTCATGTTTCTTTAACTGTCTTGAAGCATATGCGATCACGTGCTCGTGCTGCATCAGTACCGCTCTCATCCCATGATATGACGCATCCGTGTAAACCTGAAATCCTTCCTTCCCTGACGGAAGTGCAAGGATGGGGGCGGAGGTAAGCCTATCCTTCAACTCTTGAAATGCTGCTTCACATTGAGGTGTCCACCCAAATGGCACACCCTTCTTCGTCAAGGAGGTAAAAGGAAGGGCAACCTTTGAAAATCCTTTCACAAACTTGCGGTAGTACCCGGCAAGTCTAAGGAAACTCCTCACATCGGCCGCCGACTTCAAGGGCGACCACTCCTTCACGGCTCGCACCTTTGCTGGATCCACTGCTAATCCTGCTCCACTGATCACATGCCTCAAGAAGGCAACCTCCTTAAGCCAGAATTCACACTTGCTAAACTTGGCGTACAAGGCGTTCTCCTTCAATTTCTTCAAAACCAAGGTCAGCTGCTCGACATGCTCCTCCTCCGTCTTTGAGTAGACCAAGATGTCGTCGATGAAAATAATAATGAAGATGTCCAAATACGGTTCAAACACCTTATTCATCAGGCTCATGAAGGCCGAAGGGGCATTTGTGAGCCCAAACGACATTACTGTGAACTCATACAGACCATATCTCGAACTGAAGGCCGTTTTCTGGATGTCCCCTTCTTGAATCCTCAACTCATAGTATCCAGAGCGCAAATCCAGTTTGGAAAACCAATGTGCTCCCACTAGTTGATCGAACAACTCGTCGATCCGAGGTAGTGGATAGGTGTTCCGCACCGTCAACCGATTGAGTTCCCGATAATCTATGCACAATCGCAGGGTTCCATCCTTCTTCTTCACGAACAGCACAGGGGCTCCCCAGGGTGATGAACTGGGGCGAACGAACCCTGACTCCACCAGTTCTTACAATTGTACTCTAAACTCCGCGAGTTCTTTCGGGGTCATTCTGTACGGAGCCTTGGATACAGGCTTGGCACCTGGTACTAGATTAATCTGGAAATCAACCTCTCTATGCAGAGGTAATCCTGGTAGCTTCTCAGGAAATACCTCGGGAAAATCCCGCACTACCCGAACATCCTTTAATTCTAATGCTTCTTCCTTCAACTCGAACCAGATCATGAAGACCTCGTCCCCCTTCATGTGGGATTTTACAGCCTGGATGGAAGATAACATCATGCGAGGCGCGAAGCCAATACCTTGGAATATGACGTCAGAGTCTCCATGTCTCAAATAGATCCGCTTCTCCGCGCAGTCGATCCTCGCGAAGTTCCAGTCCAGCCATGCCATGCCCAAAATAATGTCAAACTCCGGCATTCTCAGAACCATGGCCAGCGTATCAAAGGCCTTCCCATCAATAAATAGCTCCAACTCACACTTGGCGGTAGCGATCATCTCCGAGTCGTTCGGAAGGCGTACACATCGGGCTATGCTAGTGAAGTACTGTACACCCTCCATGTCTTTTATGAAATCCTCGGACACAAAGGAGTGTGAGGCACCGGTATCGAACAGCGCATAGGCCATCTTCCCGCCAATAATCACGGTGCCTAAGTACCAACAACCAAAACTTATTGTTAGGTGTCTAGTAAGTCTTAATCAATTCAAGTTAGACCATGAAAATATGTTAATTAATTAAATCATACCTGCAATCACATCTTGTGGGTTCCGTTCCTGTGCCATGTCAAGCGTGTACACCTGATCCCGGACCGGGCCGGGGTTTCCTCTTGGCGGTCCTCGTCCTCGACCACGCATATATCCCCGTCCTCGTGGGGCTGCTGGAGGGAGAGCAGGAGGGAGAGCAGGAGGGACGTTCCCAAATAACTGTGGGCAGTAACGTCGGATGTGGCCCGACTGGTTGCATTCGAAGCACACCAGACCACGATGCCCTTCAGGTTGTTGAAATTGCTGAGGCAGTGGTAGTGGAGGCAACGCAGGCTGCTGTGGAACCGGATGCTCCACCCTATAGTTTTGGTGGACATGCCCTCCACCTCTTTAATAACCTCTTCCTCCTCTGAAGTCTCGCCTCCTTCTATTACTTGGGCCGGCTTCCATCACGTCCTCCGCAGGCCTCTTACTACATCCCAGGTGGTCCGCCTCCAATCTTTTCGCCATATCATTGATCTCCGCCAAGCTACCATCCGCTATAAACAAAAGGGACTGCCTTAGGGGATCTCGCAGCCCTTTGTAGAAGCGCTTGGCAAAACCTCTATCATCCAACTCGTAAGAATCCGCAAACCTTGCGAGATGCTGGAATTCCCGCTGGTATTCTGTAACCAACTTTGATCCCTGCTTTAGTAGAAGAAACTTCTGCTCAAGCTCATCTCGGGCCGATGTAGGGATAAAATGCTCCAAGAAAACACCCGAGAATTCACTCCAACTTATCTCTGTGTAGACCCGGCATTGGAAGGTAGAGCCCATGAGGGACTTCCACCACCTCTTAGCATGTAAGTCCAAGACGGACACCGCCAATGTCACTGCCATGTTGGTCGGGCAACGGATACCAGCCAACAACTCCTGAACCGTGTCTAGCCATTCCTCTGTACGTACGGCTGACTCCGTCCCAAGGTAGGCGGGAGGGGAGAGATCTCGGAAGGTGCTCAGCCAGTTGGAGCTCGGGTCCTGTTGTTGCACCGGGGGTTGCTGCGCCCTAAAAGCATCGAGGATGGCAGTGAGCGTCAGCCCCAACTCAGATTGTTGGAACTGAGTGGGAGTGGGTATGGAGGATGTAGGAGTGCCTCTCACCTGCTCAACGAGCGCTGGAATCTACACATAAAACGCAAACATATGGTCAGGTTGGCTAATCTTAAGGTCAAAGTTGGACATACTTAGCGTGAATTACATATGGGCACACCACTGCTTCCGCTAAGTCAGTTTGTCCCCAAACTGACTAATCAAACGGGGGTGGCCCCATTGTTGAATGACTTCTTTAGTTGAGGATCGTGGCAAACTGATACCATTTGTAAGACCCCCCCCCCCTCCTAGATCCCAAAACACGGCACGAAGGGGGAGTCTTATGCCCGGAACAGCCGCCTTGCGGTAGCATTAGCACACGGGCTAATTTGTACCACAAGATGCCTATTCCGCCAGCTACAACAATATCAACAGAACATGCCAACCCAACCAAACATGATAAGCAAGAGAAGTCAAAATCCACACAAAGTATATAATGTCCAAAACATCAATAATGAGAAGCTAAATATGCTTCTACAATATATCAGAGTACAGCTAAACATTACCCAAACGGGCTACATCAGAGTAATCAAATACTAACATCAGTAATCGACGGTATCGACGGCACCGTCACTTCAAGCCCTGTCGTCCTGGCCTAGCTATCCTGCTGCGTAGTCTGCGGCTGCTCTACCTGCGGCGTGACCTCCTAAAAAGGAAAACGTAGCAACCGTTAGTCAAAACGACTAAGTGGTTTCACATTCGCTCCCCCGGTGACTCCTCGGCACCGGGCGGGGAAGAGGAACAAGAGTACAGTATATAATAAATATGCAAGTAAAGGAGTATAAGCAGGTGGCAAGGTACATGAGTATAATGTATAATCTAGCAGTTCTACAAGCTAACAACATATAACAGCAGGTGTAAGGAAATCTACAGCAGGTAAGTAACTTAACTTATAAGAATGCCCATACAAACTTATAAGTTAAGGATCGGGTTACATAAAGGTAACTCATCGTATAAGAGTGCCCATACAAACTTATATGATGAGGATCTTGTTGTGCAATGTTATGAAATGCTATGAATGCTATACAATGACTCACTCATGCACACACATGCAATTGCTATGTCGACACAGACTATAGTTCCCACTTTTCGAGCAGGTAGCTAACCTCTCAGGCATCAGCCGCTGTGGTCAGGCGATGACAGTAGAACGGGCACTTCTACTACTAGGCAGGTATCACACTACTTCACCTAGGCCTCCGTACGCCTCAATGCTAAGAACACAACAGCGGAGCCCATGCGTACTATGGCCCAGCGGGAGCCTCAGGTAGATGTGCACCGAGGACCAAGCCCCGAACTGACCTTGTGTGACCGGGAAGGAGCCTCGGAGTGAGCACGAGGATAAAGCCCAACCGTTCACCTGGCATGGAAGGCGCCCCGGGATGTGAACACCGAGGACCATGCCCAACTGCCCAAAGTCTAACTGTCGACTCCCGTCGGTGTGACGACTGGCGAGCCCATAGAACTGCCACACTATCCTTAACCCAGGATTACGACACCGCGTGTCGACTCACACCACATGCAAATACCACATCAACATAACAGGGAAGGGGCCTCGGAAGTAAGCACGAGGACACAGCCCAACCATCCATTCATACTTTATCTCAACACAACCAAAACAAGTGACGGTCAACACCGCACTTACATCCCTTCACAATACTACCCGTAGGGAGACGACGCTCTAAGTATTGGACTACTAGACTCCTTTCATTAATCAAACATACTCATGGTCATAATCTATTCATCTATATGACTTTTCCAAATGATGACAACGTAATAAAAACATGATGCGCATATAAAGATCTATCACACTTTCCATTGATAATGTCATAATATAAACATGAAGTGCACAATTATCAATCTTTCAATTCCTACCAATTCAATTCATTTAAATAAGATTGCTTCACAATTTGATAATATGAAATATGATTAATAAGCTACATCAATCATGCAACAAATGATTAATCATAAGTGAAAGTGCAGCTAGATCTGATATACTCTAGAGGTGGGTGAATAGAGTATATGGTGCTTTGAAAACTTTTACAACAATTGTTATGATAAGAGTGGGCAGGGAAGCAATAATAAATCTAATCACAGCACTAAGTTAAACAAAAGCTAAGCACAGAAAAATCAAGGCCAGAAACAAACATAAACACAAGCAAAACCAGAAGACACAAGGAAATATAGTGGTTCCCCTAAACTTGGGTACATCCACTCTTCTACCACCCTAGGTAGGAATCCACTGCAGGATGAGTTGATCAGGTGTCCTGGGCACCAATGAGCTTTTGATAAGGTGCTCAAAAACCAAAGCAGATTTTTTGATCAGGTGTCTTGCCACCAATGAGCTTTTGACAAGGTGCTCAAAAACCAAGCTCAAACTTTTGAAGGGAGTTTGAGAAACCCTTTACAGAGAGGGGGGGAGAGAGTGATAGAAGTCTTCTCTTTCTCAAACAACTGAGAAGACTATGTGGATTGTTGATGTCAAAGCTCCCCCTGAATCCTTAAGATCTTCAGGAAGAAAAGCTTTGCTGAGGGTGATAGGCCTTCAAAGATTGAACTCCAGCAATAGATGATTTCAGCAATAGTTGAAATGTTGAATGTCTGGAGTCTTGAAAATATGTTGGCCTTGAACACTTTGAAAACTAAAGAGATCTGAAGATTTCTGAAAAGATTGATCTCCTTGGATGAGTGTTCTTCAGAATTCTTTTTGACAGAATATTTTTGAATGTATCTCTGTAATCTCTGTTCTATGAGTGATTCAAAAATTTTGTCTTTTATTCTCTGGTACAGAATAGAATAACATTCTCTGTCAAGAATAGCCGTTAGCCTGCATTAATTGCATCCTTAATTGCACAATCTCTTCTGCAGGAAAGTCCACAGAAATATTCCTTGAAAAATCCATTGAAACTTGGTCCATAAATGAATGAAAACGGCTAGGAAATCTCTGAATTAATTGCAGAATAACTCCTTGACTGATTTGAATTTGAATTTAGAAACATCCTGGAAGTTATCTGAAATCGTCGAACTGAGCTCTGCTATCGTCGAGCTGAGCTCAGCGATCTGGAAACATACAGCAGCAAAATATCGTCGATCTGAGCTCAAAGATCGTCGAACTGAGCTCAGAGATAAAGATCCAAAGCAGAGTCAAAATCGTCGACCTGAGCTCATCGATCGTCGAATGGAGTTCGACGATATAATGAAGTTGAGCTCAGCGATCGTCAAATGGAGTTCGACGATCTGTCGAAGTTGAGCTAGACGATCGTCGAATGGAGATCGACGATCTATCGAGGTTGAGCTAGACGATCGTCGATCGGAGATCGACGAATCGTCGTGCTGAGCTCGACGATATGACTTAGTCTCCAAATACAAAATCTTGGACTTCAGGGCAGCTTCCAAACCTAGACTTCTAACCCTTAGACTCAATTTTAATTGACCTATGAGCTATACAGGAGGTCAAGCAAAGCTTCCTAGAGACATAGTGATCCTGACCCAAATTAGTAATAGGGTGTTCCAACAATCTCCCCCTATTTGGGTTAGGATTACTATTTACAGACTTTGGAAAAATTTTAAATAACAACATACACGCATCAAGGCAGAAAAACAACAGCTAGACATTGCAGAATCATAGAGATATATATAGCATCCAGATAATCAGAAATCACAGAAATTGTCACCTTACAATATCATTTCTTCTCTTTGCCTTTAACAAGTTTAATCTCTTTGTTAGGATTGAGGGCTTCTTTGTTTGACCTGGTATCATCTGTTGCACCCAAATATGTTTGCTTTTTAGGCCTGGGAACTACAGCTTCAGGATGTAATTCCATATATCTGTCAGCATCAAAGAATTTACTTGAAGCATATCTCTCTAGCTCTTTCTGTCTCTGTTCAGACATGGTTGAAATGTTGGAAGAATCTATTCCTTGCTCTTTAGCTTTTTTAATCTGATCCAGTGCAGCTAGTTCTTTTAACCTTCCAGTCCAAGCAGCTGGATTATTTTCAGGATCCTCAAAGGGTACAGGTGGTTCATACCTGTTGGAGGGATTGTCTTGAGGAGGCCTGGCAGACACAGTCTCTTTCAGCTTGTAAGGGAAAGGACCAGATGTTGTATCAGAAGAAATTTGTCCTCCCCTAGAATATGGGTGCTGCCTGGAGTAACCTTTGGAGTAGACTTGAATATCTCTTTGATTACCTCTATATCCTCCTCTCCTAGAATGTGAACCCCTGGATTGGCTTTCCCTGTGGTAGGATCTGGCATGAGGTTGATAGGGAGCCTGACTTCTGGCTGGGGGTTGAGCTGCAGAGCTTCCACCTGCACCTGCATCAGGAGGAGGTGGTGGAGGAGGATGAGAGTGCTGGAATTGGGATGAACCCTTCTCATATTTTCTCTTTTTCTTCATTGCTTTTAGCTGGTTCTTGGAGTATTGCATCCAGTGTTCAGTGATTGGGCAGTCATGTAGAATGTAATATGGGATATCATTGTTATCCTTAACTTTAGCAGAAGGTACCCTCTTCATTGCTTTGCTCCTTGCCTTTCTTTTCCTGGCAATGGTAGCAGAAGAGTCATCAGAGTCTGTTCTAAATTCATCACTTTCAGAACTCTAGTCATCATAGAGTGCATCTATTTTCTTCATTAGATCCTTCTTGAGTTGGACAGAAGCAGATGAGGCAGAAGATGTAGCAGCAGGTGTTGAAATGGTAACAGCAGAAATGGCAGCAGATATTGAAGGTGTTGCACTAGGAGTAGAAGCAGAAACAACAATAGTAGCAGCAGTAGGCTCTGGAGAGGTGACAACAGCAGTAACAGTCTCACTTACAGTAACAGACACAGAAGGAATATCATCAAGGACTGCAGAAGGCTCAAATTCAGGTGCCTCTGTCATCAGAATGTCCTTGTAAATTGGTTCATCAGAAACAATAGGAACTTCAGCAGCAGTATCAATATTTGCAGTAGCAGCAGTATCAACATTCTCAGAAGCAACAACAATCCTTTCTTCAGAAGCAGCAGCATCAACATTTTCAGCAGCAGCAATTACTGAATTTACAAAGGAGGTGATAATGCTAGGGTCACAGCAGGAAAAAGGCATAAGTATCTTGGATAAATCTTCTGGAGGATGGACAGCATTGACCTCTGGCAGACAGCTGAAGTAAGCAGAATCAAAAACTGATAGCAAAGACCTGAGGTCTATTACAAGGACTGCAGCAGCAGGAGGAACTTGTGCTTGAGTCACAGCAACAGCAGCAAGAGGAGGAGCACAGAAGAAGCAGTAGTAACAGCATCAGCAGACAGACAGCTTACAGAAATAGCAGCAGCAGCAGCAGCATGAAGATTCACTTCATATGGCATCTCCCCCTGCCTAGATGCAGACATGTCTGGATCAAGGCACACTGCTGTAGGTGCTGCCTGAGGGAAGAGGGAAGAGAGCCTGGCAGAAAGGGCTGCCACTGACAGGTGTAGTGGAGCCAAGGAGGTCTCCAACAGCAGAGAGAGCCTGGGGGCAAGCAGCTCATACAGCCTGTCAGCAAGGGCTGGGAGGTCTACTTGCTCAAGAGCTGGAGCAGAGGTAGAAGGTATAGGAGCAGCTGAGGGTTATGGAAGTGGAGAGCTGATGAAATGGTGGAAGGGATGGCTGAGGTGTTGGCAAGGTGGATATGGAGGATAGAGGGATGGAGATAGATGGGGTGAATGTTGGTTGATCTTTGATTTGGTGTAGGAGGTCTTGAAATGAAGTGGAGGAGGAAGGTAAATCAGGAGGAGATGATGGGGAATCATCCATAAAGGAATCATCAAGTAGGGTGAAGGATGGATGAGAGGTTGATGAGGTGACATCAGGTGGGGGGTAGGAGAATAATGGGTGGAATTGTTCTGCTGGTGGAGGTAGATTAGGTTCTGGAGAAGGTGTTGATGTTGGAGATGGGCTGGATATGATGATGGTGGATGGAGCTGGAATGGTGGATGGTAGGGGAAGGGATGGAATTGGAGGAGGAGGAAAGGCAGCAACAGCAGCCAGGTCATCTGCAGGGGCAGAGGCCTGTGGAGGAGTGACTCTTAGAGTCCTTGTGCCTGAAGGGGTACTGGAGGAGGGCCTGCTAGGCTTGCTGATTTGTCTGTCCCACTTTCCAAAGAGGGCACAAGACAGTCTCTTGGAGGCATTTATATGATCTCCAGAAGATACCAGCAAGACAGGGCACCTGTGCTGCAGAAACACTCCAATGATTCTCCCAAAGTTAACAAAGCTTTTGTTGATTTTCTTTTTGATGAGGTCAAAGAAAACCTCTCCCCAATTCAGATTCTTTCTGTCCACAAGAGCTCCCATGAGGCAGAGCTGATATCTTGATATTGTATCATGGGCAGAGTGCTTTGCCAGTAGCACTTTCCCAACCACATCTGCCATGAACCTATATTCTACAGACAGGTTCCTTTTGAAGAGCTTGCTAGGGTTTCCCTCTGGATGACCCATTCTGGCAAGCAGTGCAGAATACTCATCTCCAGATAACTCAGCAATATCTTCGCCATTTCTCAGTCCAAAAACTTCTGATAGAATGGTTGGGGTCAAGGGTACCTGAGTTCCAGCTATAGACCCAACAATGGTAGAGTTATCTTGATTATGGGCAGTATAAACCCACTCCTTTATCTCATCAGATGCCAACTTGATCCTGGTGGTCATTATTGCAGTCAAGTTCTGGTCTTTGAACAATCCCAATATATCTTGAAAAACCTGGTCAGTTGTGCTGAATGATTCCAGGTCGATGTCAAAACCAGCATCAAACTTCATAGCAGCAAGAACAGCAACTGACACAGCCATGGGTACCTGCAAAAATTCAACAAACAAAACGACCAAGTGTAGAACTATTTGGAGGGAAAGAAAATTCTTGCAGAGAAATCGAAAGAGCAAAAGAGAACGACGGCGAAAAATGAGTTTTATATTAGGGTTCGACGCAGAATTGGAAAGATCGTTGAACTCAGTTCGACGATCGAGGCTTCTAAAGGAATCTGAAGAGTCTTCAACATCGTCGATCTCCGTTCAACGATATTGGAGAGCATCGAGCTCCGTTTGACGATCGTTCAGAGAACATAATCGTCGAGCGTCGTTCGACGATCGTTGACCGGAAGAGATAGTTCATACTATATGATAGACGTTGAACTCAGTTCGACGATTTTTGGAAATCGTCGATCTCCGTTCGACGATCTTGGGGCAAATCGTCGAGCGCAGTTCAGAGATCAGAAAAATTCTAGACACTAAGAAAAATCAGAATGTTTGCCTAGTCTTTGTCAATTTTTAAACTTTCAAAATCTTGGACATTATTTAAGACTTCCTACATCTAACATTCCTAACTGATTTAGGAAGAAGGTGTGTTTCTTTTCATCCAATGGCTTGGTGAAGATATCTCCCCTTTGTAAATCAGTTGGGATATATTGTAATTCAATTTTATTCTTTTCAACATTATCCCTTAAGAAGTGATGTCTAATCTCTATGTGTTTTGTCCTACTATGGAGGACTGGATTTTGAGCTATGGAAATAGCACTTGTGTTATCACAAAAGATTTTAGACTTTTCTAAGTTGTATCCATAGTCTAGGAGTTGGTTTTGAATCCACAAGATTTGTGAACAACAACTGCCTGCAGCCATATATTCAGCTTCAGCAGTTGAAGTTGACACAGATGTTTGTTTCTTACAAAACCAAGAGACAGGTCCTTCACCAAGGAACTGACAAGTTCCAATGGTGCTTTTCCTGTCAATTCTGCATCCAGCATAATCAGCATCTGAGAATCCAGTTAAATCAAATGCTGAATCTTTTGGATACCAGAGACCTAGATTTGGACAACTTTTAACATACCTGAGAATCCTCTTTACTAAAGTTAGGTGTGACTCTCTAGGGCTTACTTGGAACCTAGCACATATACATGTAGCAAACATTATATCTGGTCTACTAGCTATAAGATACAGTAAAGAGCCAATCATTGCTCTATATGTTGTCTGATCAACAGGTTTCCCATGTTCATCAGCATCCAATACAGCATTAGTAGGCATGGGTGTTTTCATACAAGATGCCTCAGACATGCCAAATTTCTTAACCAGTTCATTTGCATATTTGGTTTGAGAAATAAAGATGCCTTCAGCATGTTGCTTGACTTGCAATCCTAGGAAGAAGGATAGCTCACACATGCTACTCATCTCAAATTTAGAATGCATCAGGTTAGAAAACCTTCTGCACAGTTTGGAGTCAGTAGAACCAAAAATAATATCGTCTACATAAATTTGTACTAGTAGGGTATGGGACTTATGGGTTCTAATGAAAAGAGTTTGGTCTACTCTACCCCTTATAAAACCATTTTCCAAGAGAAAGCATGCTAGGGTCTCATACCATGCTCTAGGAGCTTTCTTGAGACCATATAATGCTTTATTCAATCTAAAAATATAATCAGGAAAAGTTGGAGAGATAAAACCTGGAGGTTGTCTGACATAAACTTCCTCTTTGATGTCTCCATTCAGGAAAGCACTTTTGACATCCATCTGATATACTCTGAAGCCTTTATGAGCTGCATAAGCTAGAAATATTCTGATGGCTTCTAATCTTGCAACTGGTGCAAAGGTCTAGTCGTAGTCAATTCCTTCCTCTTGAGAGTATCCCTGAGCAACTAGTCTTGCCTTGTTCCTTATAATTACTCATTGATCATCCAGTTTGTTTCTGAATACCCATTTTGTTCCAACAATGGAGTGATCCTTGGGCTTTGGCACTAGTTCTCATACTTTGTTCCTCTCAAATTGATGCAACTCCTCTTGCATTGCAATGATCCAGTGTGGATATTGCTCTGCATCTTGAATGGACTGAGGTTCAATTTGAGATAGGAAGCAGGTGTGCAACAGGTTTTGGTTGACCTGATTTCTGGTTTGCACACCAGCTGAGATTTCTCCAATTATTTGGGAAATTGGATGGTCTCTTGATGTTACTAAATCAGCATGGGGTGTTGATTGTTCACCAACCTGTGTTGTTGTTTCCTCTTGTGGTACAACAACTGGCTCTTCAAGTTGTTCTTCATTATGTTGAGCATTCCCTTCATCTTCACTACTTTCATCCTCTTGAGTAACCTGTAACTTGTTCAAGTCTTCAACTAGAGAATATTCCTGCAAAGGTTCTATGGTAGAAGAAATCTTCTCCTTGAACGACATGTTAGATTCATCAAAAGAAATGTGAACAGATTCCTCAATTTTCAAAGATGATTTATTATAGACCCTATAGGCCTTGCTGATCATGGAGTATCCCAGAAACACTCCTTCATCAGCTTTGGCTTGAAATTTTGCTAGATATTTCTTGTCATTATTGTGAATGTAGCAAATACAACCAAAGACTCTAAAATAGTCAACTTTAGGTTTCTTCCCTTTGAGTAATTCATAGGGAGTCTTTCCCTTTAGTTTATTTATCAGACTTCTGTTCAGCACATAGTTGGAGGTGTTCACTGCCTCTGCCCAAAAGGATAGAGGTAGGTGAGCATCTGACAACAATGTGGTGGCAGATTCAATAAGGGTTCTATTTTTCCTTTCAACTACCCCATTTTGTTGAGGAGTTCTAGGAGCTGAGAAAGTATGTCTGATCCCTTCACTCTGACAGAACTCTTGCATAAGAAGAGAATCAAACTCTGTCTCATGATCATTTCTGATCAGGGCAATGTGAGTATTGAACTCAATCTGTATATATTTGAGAAACTCTGTCAGACACTTAAAGTTATCAGACTTCTTCCTTAGAAAGAACACCCAAGTGAATCTAGAGAAGTCATCTACAACTACTAAAGTGTAGGATTTCCCTCCTAGGCTTTGTACTGTGATGGGTCCAAAAAGATCCATGTGTAACAGATACAATATCATAGGTGAATCACTCTTATTAAGTGACTTAAAGCTGTTTTTAGTTTGCTTGCCTAATTAACAGGCCCTGCAGAGTCCTTCCTTCTTGTAGGGGCCAGAAGGTAGTCCTCTAACAAGGTTGTCCTTGGATAGCCTAGCAATAGTTCTAAGGTTTAGGTGTCCTAATCTCTTATGCCATAAAACATTTGGTCTACTGACAGAATTAAACAAGCAGATATCTACATCAGTTGAAAGAAAATCTACTAGATAGATGTTACCTTTCCTTTTACATGTCAACACAGTTGTGTTGTCCTCTGACTTGATTTTGCATATGGCTTTGCTGAAGGTCACCTGGTAGCCTTCATCACACAGCTGACTGATGCTAATTAGGTTGTGCTTCAGTCCTTCCACATAAGTTACCTTCTTGAAAGTTATTGATCCAATCTGGACTGCACCATATCCTTTAGTTTGTCCAAAGTTTGAATCACCAAAGATAACTTTGGGTCCAAGCTTGGCTCTGAAGGATGTGAGGTTGTCCTTGTTCCCTGTCATGTGCTTGGAGCACTCACTATCCAAATACCATTGCTGGTTAGATGTTGGATAGGTCTTCACCTGCACATGAGATAATTCATTTGTTTTTGACCCAGTTTACCTTGGGCCTAGGTTGATAACCTTTAAATTCTGAAATGAAAGACATCCCAGGTTGACTCTTATATCCTTCAGGATGATATCTCCTTGGAGGTATAATCCATTCAGTATAAGGGTTAAAGATTTGGGATGAAGGACCCTTAGGATTGAATTTTGATTTGCCTTTGAAAAAATTTTCAGAGCTCTGACCTCTGTTCGCCGATCTTGGAGCTGCGTTCGACGATCTTTGGGTCAGATCGTCGAGCTCCGTTCGACGGTCGACTATAGCTGAGGTCAGGTATTTGAGATCGTCGACCTGCGTTAGACGACTTTGGCTGAGATCGTCGATCTGTGTTCGACGACTTTGGCTGAGATCGTCGATCTGCGTTCGACGATTTTGCCTGAGATCGTCGAGCTGCGTTCGGCGATCGTCGATCTTCATTCGGCGATCGTCGATCTCCGTTCGACAATTTCTGCTGGGACTTGGTTTTCTGAGGCAGATCAGAATTTTTCCTAGTAACCTCTACAACTCCCTTTCCTTTGTTAGAAATGAATTTGATTGTAGTTGTTAGGACTATAGGTTGGCTGGATGAAGCACCCAAGCCCAGTGTACTGTTGAATATGGAGTTCACTGTGCTTGTGATGTCCATCAGCTTGATGCTTCTCCCATTAAGGGATTCTTCAAGCTTATTGGCCTCAGAGAGCTCACTTTTCAGTGTAGCTATCTGTTCCCTACAGCTCTCCAAATCCTGAGAGAGTTTGAGGTTTTCTGACTTTAAAGTATTGTGTTCAGATAATTGATTTCTGAGAGAGATAATTTCTTTCTCAGACTTTAGCAGGTCTAAACACAGTGCTTTAAATTCAGATTTAAAATCCTCTGAACTAAAATCAAAAGAACCAATTACCTGATCTTCTTCAGGTTGAGTCTCTGAGTCTGACTCTGACTCTTCTTCCTCTGAATTGTGCTGTGAGGCATTGATTGCCATCATGTAGAACTCCTTTTCTTCTGCATCATCCTCATCATCACTGGAGCTGGATGAGGCTTCTGACTCTTCTTCTGTCTCACTCCAGGATTCAGCAACAAACCCTTTTCTTGTATGCTTGTTTTTGCTTGAAGAAGGTTTGCCATTGTCATTCCTTTTGGAGTCTTTCTCCTTTCTTCTTTCTTTCCTGTCCCTTCTGTCCTTGTTCTTGTTCTCTGGACAGTTAGAAACTATGTGCCCTGGTTTCCTGCAACCAAAGCAAATAATGTCTTTATTATTATTATTACTGGACTTATCATACCTTGGCTTATCCTGCTCCTTGTATGATCTCCTTCTGAAGTCCTTTCTGGCCATCTTATAAAATCTTTTGGCCAGCAGACTGAGTAGTTCATCATTGCCTGTGGCTTTATCTTCAGGCAGATCTTCAGTTGCCTTGAATGCTATGGTCTTCTCTTTTCTTGTGGCTGGTGAGGCAGCCTTCTGTTCTTCTTCTCTATTCTTGATGAGTAGCTCATAAGATTTGAGCTTACCCAATAGAGCTTCAGTAGTGATCTCATTCAGACTTCTGGCATCCTTAATTGGCCAGATTCTTGAATCCCAAGTGCTGGGGAAGCACATTAGGATCTTGTCATTAAGTTCTGTTAGAGAGATCTCTTTGTCCAATATTCTGAGTTCACTGACAATTAGACTTAGCCTGTTGTACATGTCTCCCACTGACTCAGTTTCTCCCTTTTTGAAATTCTCATATTGAGAGATGAGATGGGATCTTCTATCCTTTCTCTCATCAGCTGAGCCTGAGACTATTTCTGAGAGTTTGTCCCAAATTTCCTTGGCTGAATTACATTCAGCTACCTTTTGAAATATGTCATCAGACATTGTCTGGGCCAAGATGTTCATAGCCTTGGCATTAGCTACCTTCCATCTCTTGATATCAGCATCTGTTCCTGATGGAGGTGGAACAGCACTTGTACTTGTGTTCTCTGGAGGTCTTGGACATACTGTCAAAACAGAATTAAAGATATCTTCGTCAATAGAATTCATGTAAAGTCTAATCCTTGCCTTCCAAAGTGCAAACTTGGATAGATTGCACACTGCAGGTCTGGTGCTAGCATAATCTTTGTTTTGGGCCATGATTTGTGAAAACAAAATCTAATAATAAAATACCAAAGAAAAACAGATCTAACTTGGGATCTTTGGGTTCAGGTGTTAGCCTGTACAACCAATCAGGTATGGTATGTTTAACCAACCTCGCTCTGATACCAATTGAAAGTGCAGCTAGATCTGATATACTCTAGAGGGGGGGTGAATAGAGTATATGGTGCTTTGAAAACTTTTACAACAATTGTTGTGATAAGAGTGAGCAGGGAAGCAATAATAAATCTAATCACAGCACTAAGTTAAACAAAAGCTAAGCACAGAAAAATCAAGGCCAGAAACAAACATAAACACAAGCAAAACCAGAAGACATAAGGAAATATAGTGGTTCCCCTAAACTTGGGTACATCCACTCTTCTACCACCCTAGGTAAGAATCCACTGCAGGATGAGTTGATCAGGTGTCCTGGGCACCAATGAGCTTTTGATAAGGTGCTCAAAAACCAAAGCAGATTTTTTGATCAGGTGTCTTGCCACCAATGAGCTTTTGACAAGATGCTCAAAAACCAAGCTCAAACTTTTGAAGGGAGTTTGAGAAACCCTTTACAGAGAGGGGGTGAGAGAGTGATGGAAGTCTTCTCTTTCTCAAACAACTGAGAAGACTATGTGGATTGTTGATGTCAAAGCTCCCCCTGAATCCTTGAGATCTTCAGGAAGAAAAGCTTTGCTGAGGGTGATAGGCCTTCAAAGATTGAACTCCAAAAATAGATGATTTCAGCAATAGCTGAAATGTTGAATGTCTGGAGTCTTGAAAATATGTTGGCCTTGAACACTTTGAAAACTAAAGAGATCTGAAGATTTCTGAAAAGATTGATCTCCTTGGATGAGTGTTCTTCAGAATTCTTTTTGACAGAATATTTTTGAATGTGTCTATGTAATCTCTGTTCTATGAGTGATTCAAAAATTTTGTCTTTTATTCTCTGGTACAGAATAGAATAACATTCTCTGTCAAGAATAGCTGTTAGCCTGCATTGATTGCATCCTTAATTGCACAATCTCTTCTGGAGGAAAGTCCACAGAAATATTCCTTGAAAAATCCCTTGAAACTTGGTCCAGAAATGAATGAAAATGGCTAGGAAATCTCTGAATTAATTGCAGAATAACTCCTTGACTGATTTGAATTTGAATTTAGAAACATCCTGGAAGTTATCTGAAATCGTCGAACTGAGCTCTGCTATCATCGAGCTGAGCTCAGCGATCTGGAAACATACAGCAGCAAAATATCGTCGATCTGAGCTCAAAGATCGTCGAACTGAGCTCAGAGATAAAGATCCAAAGCAGAGTCAAAATCGTCGACCTGAGCTCACCGATCGTCGAATGGAGTTCGACGATATAATGAAGTTGAGCTCAGCGATCGTCGAATGGAGTTCGACGATCTGTCGAAGTTGAGCTAGACGATCGTCGAATGGAGATCGACGATCTGTCGAGGTTGAGCTAGACGATCGTCGATCGGAGTTCAACGAATCGTCGTGCTGAGCTCGACGATATGACTTAGTCTCCAAATACAAAATCTTGGACTTCAGGGCAGCTTCCAAACCTAGACTTCTAACCCTTAGACTCAATTTTAATTGACCTATGAGCTATACAGGAGGTCAAGCAAAGGTTCCTAGAGACATAGTGATCCTGACCCAAATTAGTAATAGGGTGTTCCAACAATAAGGGTTCATCCAAGCCAAGTATCTTGCAATATTAATTCCACCGAATTCAAATCCATCTTTTATAAGCCTAGAATTTAGGTGCAGTTTGAATCTGGACAGCAACTTCGACCGGAGATTCCTGAAGCTACAGGAATCTTGTGAAGACGTGTAACCCCCCGATAGAAAGGTCTTTCCGTGGTCTACAACTCTCGTATTCAGACTTCAACCCAGATTTGACATTATCCTATTTGAAATCGGACTTGAAGTCCGCTGCGTACAGAACACAGTTTCTGCATGCAGGATTTATTGAACACCATTTTCATTTAGACTTTCCCGTGGCTATAGACTTCGCCAGAAGTCGTGCAATCCTTCATTGGAAAGGTATTTTCAAGGGCTTCAACTTTTGTGTTTAGCCGAAAGCCCAGATCTAGTCATATCACACCTAAAAATGGCCACGAAGTTGGCTGCGCGCAGAATACAGATTCTGCACGTATCTTAAGGCGGAATGAACGGCATCGGTTCATCTTCCTCCACAAGGCGATCTTCCCAAATCATTCCAGAATTTCTTCCACCCTTATTCAACCTCATGAGGCCAACACTCTTCACGAAACCATCACCCATCATCACATAGAAGAAGAGAGTGGTTGAAGAGATCTAAAACCTAAGACACAAGTCCTAGCATGGCCTTTCCTAGAAAACTCCTCCTCACCATCAAGACTCTCTTGAGTCGATGTCTCGCCTAGGAAAATAACTATAGATCTAGCACCAAGGGAGAGGGTAGGAAACTCACATCGGTTCCAGCGGTATCACCATTTTCGACCATGGATCGTGTAGTTCTCCTCGGCGGCATCTTCTCTTTCACGGTGATGGCGGATTTTCTCCCATAGAACTTACTCCAGCGGTTTTCTCTCTCACCAGGAGTTCTCACAGGAAATAGGGAATGAAATGAGCATGAAAACGGCTAGGGTTTTCTCTCACCCTTATATGTGAAAAGTGACATGGGTAGGGACACGGCCACGTCCTTTCCCGTGTTCTTCCTGGTGAAGCGGCAACGACAGTTTACATGTCGGTTCAATACTTGACACGGGTTCGGACACGCCCGTGTCCCGACCCGTGTCCACATGACAGGGTCGTGTTCCTGGTCGTATCCTTGGTCGTGTCCTTCTCTGGTTGCATATCGATGAACTCAACTCGACACACACGGAACACGGGTGGAGACACGCCCGTGTCTATACCCGTGTCCTATAATTCGTCGATCTTGACACGGAGTTCGTCGATCTCGACACGCCTCGTCGAGTCCAACTCGACACACACAGGTAGGGACACGCCCGTGTCACTACCCGTGTCACATGGTGTCGACACAGCTCGCCAGTCTCAACACGTCCTGTCGAGAGTAACTCGATACACACGGGTAGGGACATGCCCGTGTCGCTACCCGTGTCACATGGTGTCGACACAGCTCGCCAGTCCCGACATGTCTTGTCGAGAGTAACTCGACACACACGGGTAGGGACATGCCCGTGTCGCTACCCGTGTCACATGGTGTCGACACAACTCGATGATCTCGACATGCCTTGTCGAGTTCAGCTCAGCGCACACACGCACACGGGTAGGGACACGCCCGTGTCTCTACCCGTGTCACTTCACAGCACTGATTTCTCTACTCCTCCACAAGTGCAGTCCAATTCCCTGCACGTCCCAGGAGTCGAGTCAACCCTCCTGACTCAAAAACACACACTAGGAGCCTAGAGCGATTCGGGACGTTACAGAACGCTTGGACAAAGACTTTGAACAACGGAACAGACCCTGAGATGTAGTGCGGAGGTCCCGCCACACACTCAGAAGACCTGAGAGAGCTTCTCCTCCCAAGTCAAAGCTGGGTTGGACACCTTGGAGGGCTCTAAAAACCAACCAAAGCCAAACAGAGGAGGAAGAAAGTCAAAAACCGATCCCCTCCAAAGGTGCCATTAAGGGTCTATTTATTGTTTTCCTGACTTTGTCTGCTAATAGCGCAATCCCGCCTTTTGGAAATACTATGCGCAGCCAAGATGCGTCTGCCAACAGTCAAACTCCGCTGTTTGGAGAGACTATTAACAGGCCAGCGGGGGCATGCATTCAGGTAAAAACACTACGAAGCGAGTGGTCTGTGTCGTTTCCACTCGCCTGGGTCGGCGGGTGCTTTTGGTGAGACTAACACTCGCCGCCGACTCAGGGCTTGGGAGAGTGCAAGCAGAGCTACAACACCCGCCCCTCCCCTGCCTTGGTTCTTGATGAGGGTGGGTCTACATGCTCCACTCGCCCCTTTGCTCTCGGTATTTGGTTTACACAAGCCGGGAAGGGGTACCATCCCTCTCGACCGCCCGACTCGTGTGAGCCCAAAACGGCTCCACCTACCTGATTTCCGCTCCGACGGACTCATTCGTCGAATATGGGGTTGTACACTCAAGCTACGAGTCGAGCTCCAGGTCAGATATTATTGTTTATCAGCTCGCAAGCCGGTTGGCGAGCTTTTTATTGTTATATTTTTTAAATAAAATTAGAAATAATAAAGAAAATAAGGTTCATGAGCTAAAAAACTTGTGAGTAGCTCGAGCTCGACACAAGCTCGAAAGGTAGGCAATGAACTCGAGCTCAAGCCAGGATAAAATAAGCTCGTCGAGCTTGAGCTCGAGCTCGAACTCGAGTTTGGAAATTTTGCTAAGCTCTACTCAAGCTCGACTCATTTGCACCCCCTACCAAAGACGTCGCACATGGATGACGGATCTAGTCGCCACCATACAGACAAATTATTCTACAACCACAACAAAACGACACAAAAAAACATTTCAAGGGAAGAATGAAATGAAATTTCTGTAATTAAAAACTCCCTAGTGGAACTCTGAATGCGACGACAAAAACACGCGAGAGATCATCATTATTGTCGTGGTCGTACTTCGCATAGAATGATCTTTTTTTTGTAATCCTTCTTCAACCTGTCCTTTTGATGTTCAAGATAGTTGTAGGGATAGATCTGAATGTCTGGGACGAGAATCCACAAAAGTATCTTTGGAGATCTATGACACAAAATGAGCGAACGACTCTTAATATAGAGTGTGGCTGCTACCACCAACAGTAGGTCCTACCGCCCAGTATCATCGTTTAGCAAACCAATTTCCCGCTTCTGGCTTCTAGGAATGGAAGCATTGCTTTCGTATTTTAGGCAACATCTACCCCGCCGCAGTAAGCCTATCGCGCTGCGATAGTGAAAAATTCGATCTTGCTAGATCTTGATATTTTGCTCTATTTGAAAACTCAGTCAGCCTAATGACATTTATATAACACAAATTGTATATATTATGATGTGAGATGATGCCTCTGATCGCTCGCCTCAACAACAAAAAATAAAACGACCCATAAAGCTTTTGTGCCAACCTCCAAAAGAAAGGAATATATCTCAGTGTGGAAGGCTAACCACTTTCTAAATTATTGTAGAGGCTTCTCATAAGATAATAGTTAAGCTGAGAAGGAGATGCTATTCCTCCAAAATTGGGGAAGAAGTCTCCCGGCCATCACCATACTTAAAGCGAATTAACAAAGCTAGCTTTTGTAAAGAGCTCTTCTCCATAACTTGCCACCATGAATTCACTCGTATTCCAAACTCAACCGTACCAAGCTTTACATCTATTGCAATCTATAAGAAAAGATACATATATTTATATATATACTAGCATTTTTGCACGGGCTACTCTCGTGCTCTATGCTCTCGGGTAGCCTTTGGCCGCATTATGGCGGGCTTTGCCCGCCACCACACGGGTTTTGCTTGTGCTCGATGCATCGCTTCGGACTGCTCCCGCATCAAGGCGGGTTGCACCCTCAACATATACATATGAGTACTTAAAATGTTCGTAAAAAATATAAATCAATATTCTGATTTTAAATTTATAAAAAAATATTTTTTTATATTTAAAAATCAATTTCGCACTCCCCCTCTCTACCTCTTTCTCCCCCTATCCTATGTAGGGGTAGAAGAACTAGTAATATTCCCTCTTATCATATAAATTTAAGTTTTTTGAATGGCAACGATGAAAGACTTGACATATATTAGATGATCTAAATTATTTTTGGAGGGTTCAAAGTACTTCTTTAATGTAGTTAAAAATATATATATTTTTGAAATTATAAAAATTTCTCTTGTAACCTTACATTTCATAACATGCATAAGCAAAAATGCCCCAAGCTGGAAGCCCAGAGGAGTATTTTTGTGCATGCATGTTATGAAATGAAAACTCATAGCAAAGATCTATGTATTTCAAAAGATAAGGAGGTGCAATCTGTAATCATGCTTACTCTCGGCGAAGATTGGGATATATATTAGTTAAAATATATGAGGACGCATGTAGTTGGGTGTTCAATGGTTCGGAGAGCGAAGTAGATGGGCTAAGGCTCTGTTAAGGTCCGGTTCATGCGATCGTAACTGCTTGACCGGTAAAAATAAGTCCTCTCAAACGGAACCTAAGTGTCTAATATCCTCTCCATTTAGAGTTGTGATCACGAGTTTTACAAAGAAATAGTGTATTTTATTATTAGCAGCGATGAATATCTGTTAAGTAAATAATTCAGTTGCAAAGTGATTGCTTCTTCCTCACTCTAACTTGCATAGCTAAAATAGATTATAGTCCACTTAATTGGATCCGGTTCTTCTCCTTTTTTGACGAAATGGAGGGGATTTATTTCAAGATCTGATGGCTAACAGGAAAGTGCAATACATCTAATGACTTATACTTTTTTGCTTAAAAGAAAAATATAAAAGACTGAAAAAATTGAACCTATCAGATTCTCTCTCACTCCATATGGACCATGAAATGGATCCTCCATTTCATAAGAAATGGAGAGGATCCTGATCTCACGGAATCAATAAGATGTTAAAACTATTTGTGGGGAAATAATTGTACTTCCTTGGGGATTGTTTAAGGATAGCACGTGAAAGTATTGGTTTAGGATCTGTTTGGCACAGTGTTTTTGCTCAGTTGAGTTTGGACAAAAATGCCACCGCCATAAAATGCATGCATGTTCCTTAGCATTCACGAACGATAGTTCATAACCACTACGTTCACGACCACTACTGCCATGCCAATTTAGCACATCTTTTTTGCACCGGTAAGTTTGGACAAAAACGTCACCGTCATGAAATATATGTAGTGGTTATGAACCGTCGTTCGTGAATACCCGACCTCACAGCCTTATTAGTCTCATCCCTGCTGAAAAAGGGAAATATACATTACGACTGCATGACCGGGTGAGAACCCCCCCCCCCCCCCCCCTGCGCACACGCACACAAGCAAGTTTGGTTTACACTCTGTGACCAGCCGTTTCTGTTAAGAACAAGAGCTTGTTCATGATGTAGAAATACCATGCAGTTGACAATCACCCATTATGTCAAGTTCTTGAAGTTGATTGGATTTATAACTAGCTTATTAATTGCTAAATTTTAGTTGACAAATCCAAACAACCAAAGCCCGGCATTTCTCATAACTCATTGGGCTTACAACCGCAGGTTTAGAGCTTGTTTGGGTGAGCTGTTAGAGACGGAGAATTTCAAGACGAAGATAAAGCAGTGTAATTGAATGGAGATCATTTTTTTGCGCCTGAAATCAGATATAAAATAGTGTTTTGGAAGATCCGTGGTTCCAAATTGTGGTTGTTCAAATGAGCAAAAAACAACGTATGCATTATTTGAGAAACGCAATGGAGAAAAACGCCCAAACAATTAGACAGAGCCTTTTAGCTTTAACTACCTCAGGCGGCCCACAATCGAGCATTCCTCAGTCATGCCTTGGTTACGACCTTCACCAAATTGGGCCCAAATCTAGCCCGACAAATGGGTCTACTCAATTTGTAACCTCGTGGCTTTAGGCTCTATGGCCTTGTTTTTATAATTTATTTATTATCATGAGCACTGTTTTGGTTAGTTGGCTTTGTTACCCAAACAAATATAAAATATTAAAAAAATTGTATAATTACACCTAATCTTTATAGATGCTTGATCATTAGGGATAGAAGTCCTACTTTATTTTAATCTTTTTCACTCTTAATTTTAATGCCAACTAGTCTAGCTTTTTATATAATATAGTAGTTATCAAAAAAATATTTAATCATAATACAGAAATGATGTTATGCAAGGGAAATTTTTTGGTAGGAAATCCAGACCTAATGGGAAGGATTTGGGGAGGAAAAGTGCATTCGTTGCACTTTACCGTAAAATATGGGCATCCAACGGCCAGCGTTGGATGCAAAAATTTTTTGGTAGGAAATCCAGACCTAATGGGAAGGATTTGGGGAGGTAAAGTGCATTCGTTGCACTTTACCGTAAAGTATGGGCATCCAACGACCAGCGTTGGATGCCCGCACTTTACCGTAAAGTGCAGGAGTGCACTATACTCCCCCAAGTCCTAATGGGGTGTATCGGGTTTGGCCCATCACCCATGTGAGGTTTTTTTGGGCGTGTAACGAGAGGGCTGGCCAACAATGCAAAAGATGAGAGATCACATGACTCATTTGTCCCATAAGTTGACATATATGCTCCTTGCTATTTCATTTCTATTAGATAAATAACAAGAGTTGTTGGTTCTAGCAATAGTTTTACTTTACAAATCCTGTGTTTTTTAGTAATAAATATACAAATATCATTATATTGAGAACATTAAGGATCAATGACTACATCATTAAATAACAATCAATCAAACAATAAATTATCAATTAAGTAGACATCTCACATTGTGAGAATAGAACCCATGACCACTCCATATCATAGGACCTCAATTTATCCAACTGGGTCAAGCCTCATTGGCTACAAATCCCATGTTTTAAGATTAGAATTTGAGGATTGGATGCACCAATGAATCGGTTATTTGGGTTGGTTTGTATTTTCAAACATTTAACTGACCTCATATGATTCACACACTTCTTTCCTACCATGCAAAAAAAATTCACCAACAACCACCAACCAATAGATGGTCACCTAGCCTTTTACTCCCCATCATTCGATTTAAAGGTGCTTGAGGTTTAGAGAAAACACAACACGAAGGAAAAGTCTTGAAGATGTGAGCGACATTGCACGGTTGAAGGTCGCGACCGGCGCCGTCAAGCGAGAAGTAGCTGGCGGTGATGTTTGGTCGTCTGATGACCAGGAATGTTTGTTTTAGTTCGAACCGTGTGCACCCGTTTACAAATTGTGGCCAAGTTCATACTACCATTGCACAAATTTTTGTAGTCCACGTTCTTTTGCAATGTATTTTTTGGACTTATATATCTTAATTTGAGACTGATTGATCTTATCCTGCTAATAAAACTATGCAAAATGCTTGATATGAGCTACCTTGTAACATTGTAGTTACCTATGTCTGACATTTGCACTTCCAAGAACAAAAAAACCCAACATAGATCAATTGTACTGTCTTGAGACACCTAATAATTCCCAGTGTTTGTTCATTCAGACAAAATGGATGCCCTTTAAATTTGAATTGTCGACGCACTTTCGCATTTTCATCGAAATTTGATTCAAATTCCAATTACAAAGCCCTAATTTTCTCCAACAGAAAGGATCCTTTTCCTTTTTTTAAGATCATCAATCCAATAAAGAAAACGTTTGAATCAACCGTAAAATATTTGAACTAGCTGCTGAAAATTTTCATTGTGATACAGGTGAATTAACAAAACACAAACAATTTTCTCCTCTATATAATTCACAGCACAATTTTTTAGGGTCCTTCCAATGTTCCTAACATTTCCAGAGCAAGATAGGTTATGCCATTTATAAATGATTTCACTTGACTCACTTGAATTCATTTAATTAAACACAAAAATGACACAAGCCATTTATTGTTTAAAAAACTATGTCCAATAATGCAAAAGATTATTCAACCAAAATTTGATGGCAACTACCTTTGGAATTCCCACCCAATGGAAATAAGTAATAATTAAAACTATCACAAAATTATAACAACAACATTTTTATGTTCTTGAGCAAAAAAAAATAGGAGTTACGGAAATGAAAATGCTTAGGTGGATATGTGGACACATGAGACTGTATAAAATTAGGAAGGAGTGTTGTTGTGTGTCGCTCGATTTTCCTCCAGTCCAAATAATTGGACCGCCTTAACTCTGAGTCGAACCGGACGTGCAAACAGTCAACTGAAAACCAAGCAACAATGACAAAATGTTTTTGTTAATGTGCAAAACTTAGAAAAGGTGAAAAACCGCGTGGTCGGATTCGAGTCAGGCTAAAATCGACTATTTTACTTTATAAGTGTTTGGAGTTCCTCAGAGGGTGACGGGTCACCTCTCTGTTATAAGCTTTAAGTACAAAGAAAAAGAAAAAAAAACGATGTCCACTCAGCTTCCATGACGCGTCCTTGAGAGCGTCCGCGAGAGAGTTATTTTGTGCCTTCTCTGGGGCTCACTGAACCGTCCACGTGATTGTGGAGCGGACTAGAGAGGGAACAGAGCAAATCTCGAGCGAAGGAACGATCTAAGTATCACGTTCTTGCCGGAAAAGCTCAAAGCTCTCTCTAATATCTGGAGTTGTTTCTCTTCAAATGAAAGTCTGGGGGTCATTTTTATAATTTTTTGAAGGGACGTGTTGGTAATTGTGTCTGGTTGAGTCATGATTTGGCAAATGACGTCGCTCGGTGTTGGTCACCTGAATCATCAATTTCCAAAAATGATGAATGTTTCCCCCGAGCAGTCCGGGCGGCCCGGGCAAGTTGCCCGGCATCGGCAGTGGCCAGAGGCGGTGGCAGCGTGCGGCCATGCGCAGGCGCGATGCGCGCGCCGGGGCAATGCGCGCCAATGTGCGGGGCTTGAGAGCGCGCCCAAGGGGCGGGCGTGGTGCACGATCCCGTGCATGCATGTGTCTTTTGGATGATTTTGGGTTCCTTCGAGCGAGCGTGGTTCATGCACACGGCTTGCTCGATCGGGTTGGCTTGGTTGTGTGTTTTCACTGAAGTTCATCATGTTTGACTCGAGAATTTTTAGAGGGAACCCTTTCAAATGTATTAGAGATAAGAAAGGAGCGGCACCAATTGAAGAGAAGATGTGAGAAGCTCATCTAAGATGGTTTGGACACATACAAAGGAGATCATCAGAGACACATGTTAGGCGTTGCGAGAGTTGTCACTAGGCACGTTAAACGGGAGAGAGTTAGACAAATAAAGACTTGGAATATAGCTATAAGGAAAGACATGATGTGCTTCAAAATTAGTGAGATTATGACAAAAGATAGGGCACAATGAAGACAAAGGACCCATATAGCCAACCCCATTATAGTGGGATAAAGATTTGAGTGTCATAGTGCTGTTTTTAAACACCGTAGCCTTGGAGTTCAAATCATAACCGCCCCCAAAAGCCCGCTCATTCATTCCGCATTGACTTCAAAATTTTACGCTACTGATAATACTTCATTTTATAGTCTTTCTAATCTTTGAATCACAAAAGCTAAGCACAATTTTCGCTTCTTCCACTGCACCACAGCTTAAAACTGGAGAATACTCAAACTTTCATTTCTCCGGCTTGAAGCAAAAAATGGAGGGCGCTAACTAGAGGATCTCCCCTTGGAGGTTAGGGCTATGGTGTGTGAAGATCAGTTTAAAAAGTGCTAACATCACCAAGATTGAAGATATTTATCTCCCTTTGAAGATGATCCTCCCTTCGAAAGTTAAGCTTATGGCATATGAGAATAGCTCTATGCACACGCACGAGAGAATTAGCTAAATTGCATGCGCAGCTCTCTTCTGCGCACAGCTAAGATGCATACAAAAGGAAGCCTTAGATGCTCTGTCCAGCAGAATCCCTCTAAGCTTGGAATTAGTTAAGCTTTGAAGGGTAGGAGAGGGGAGGAGCTTAGATGCTCTGTCCAGCCTTAGATGCTCTGTCCAGCAGAATCCCTCTATACTTTGGTGAGGAGCTTGGAATTAGTTAAGCTTTGAAGGGTAGGGGAGGGGAGGATTCAAAGGGGGGCCAAAGGGACACTAGCACCCTCATTTATTGTGATTTGTTATAAGCATACCAAAATTTAGCTATCCGCGGATCAATTTTGGTTATTCATAGATCAAATTTGACTATATGCAAACATGTTTCAGCTATGAGTACCCACAAAAATTAATTCTCAACTCGTACCCCGCTTAATCACCCTCGCTCAATGTAATATTTTGTGTTATTGTCTTTAGAATTTTTTCTACATTCCATTTATAATTTTCTGAATCCGTCACTAGTAAGAAGACAAAAGGTGTGTTTGGCGTGGCTTATCACTGATTATTAGCTCTGGTGAGATTGGACAAAAACGTCATTGTCATAAAATGTATGTTTGGTATCACAAATGTTAAAAAAAACTAGTTTGAGGCATAAAATCTTAGTATGACAATGACATTTTTATCCAACCATACGGGAACAAATAAGTCATGATAAACCACGCCAAACACAACCAAAGTGTGGATAAAATATAGGTGTCAGTTAATTTTGTTTTGAATTGGACCAGGAAATTCCATACACCTGCATGGTTTTTCTAATATAAATAAATGGTCGAGACAAGGGCTTTGTTTGGGATGGTTGTGATCGCAGGAAATGTAGTGGTGAGAAACCAATGTCGGGACTAGAAATGTTAGAAAAGCACAGGTAGGAGATGCAGTAGGATGAGAAAGAGAGGATGTTGACCTAAGGGAAGAGAAGCATGAAACACAGAAAGCTCCTTTTACCTTTTCTGGAAGCGAAAGAGTTTGCTGCTTTCCGAAAAATCCCGAAAACTCATTTTCGGCACAAGCACTTTTTCTATCATGAAAAAATCAAACGTCTCCAAAACAGCCGTGGCGGTAGAACTGAATTTTTTCACCTCCACCAACATCCCAAACAGAGCCAAGAAGATGGCTACGACGTCTCCTCCATGACTTATATGCAGAAGATGAAGCCCATTGTGAGTATGCTGAGCGAAATCAAATATTGATCTTACTCTGTACGAGACCATCAAAGAAGACATCAAATATCTACGTATGTTTGAGCGTTTTTTCTCTGTTGCGCTTTTCAGAAAACACAAATAAGATTTTCTCCACAGCTACCACTCACCCAAACATGCCCAAATAGACAGCTTCAAAAAATGCAATACCAGAGCAGCCTGGGAAAGCAAAATGCTATCACAGCAGCAAATGCTCGCTCAGTCAAAATGCACTCCAGGAGAGCGAAAACGCCCCCAACCATCATTGACCCGTCCCGAAGTTTTGCGTCTGTGAGAGCGATGGGGAGCAGAGCCGTTGTGAATGCGGCTATGAGAAGGGTGGGTACCGTCTGGATGGCTGCGGTCCAGAATGCTATTTTCCCAAAACGATATTTTTTGGGGGGCAAAAAGTGAAATTTGGGCAAAGGGAAATGTCACAGGGCTTCAAACACAGGTACACCGCTACCATTTCATTACTGGCACAATTTCACACCCCCACTACACAAGCGCAACAGGTGTACAAGATATGCGACATTTCTAAGCCTAGAATGACATATGAGCTCAGATATCTAAAAGAGTGGACCGGAAAATATTCTTTGAGAATGGAAAAGGAGGGCAATAAAGAATCACAGAATTCGTTATAAAACATGAAAAGAACAAGATCCACAACCATCCTAATCTTGTGACTGACATCTAATCCGGAGGGGGAGCAAAATTTTCACTGTTCAAGCAAAAAAGTCGCAGAATAAGACGTTCATAGGGCTCACATAAGACTATAGGACACCTTACCATCCCCATCATCCTGACCTATGATTTATGAATCTGCCGTGTTCCATGTATTTTCCCTTTAAAAGAGTGAAGGATTGTGCCCACTTTACAGCAAGCTCCGATCACCTCTTCCTTTTTCTTGTGAAAGTCCAGACATTTTGGTCAGATGAAAGGATCGCACCAAAGAGAGGACAAGATATTTGAGAGCACACAAAAATAAAGACTGCATGAGAACATAAAAATTGGATCTTTGGTTCTATGGATTTTGTGTGTCCTCTCATGTTTTTATTATTCGAATTTAGAGGGCTCATAATATCTGATGTAACTTTATATTAGACTACAAAAAATCTATGAAAGAAAGCAAATACCCAATCTCACTCCATTCAATATTTATTAAGTTGGCATGTTGCGGAAAAGTATACAAACAGTTAATTTATGCTTCATTTTCCTTTTAATTTATTGAACTTATATGGGTCCACGCAGAGGAAAAAGGAAAATGATCAAATCAGGCGCAAACTACTGAGGGCATGTTCTTTTTGGCACCATAATTCCATCTACATCTCACAAAGTTGGTGACAGGATTTATCTAAGGGTATACTGTTTTGGTCATTCAATCATCTATATCATCCAAAGCTCTAATGAAAGCGGCTAACTTTAGAGGGCAAATACATTATTTTAGGTGCATCATGCAAACCATTTCTATTGGATTTTAAAGATAAAAATGGTGTTATGAGCTTACTCACGAGTTGCTGAGGAGTGGCCGGAGGTGGAGATGAAGGTGGCGGTGATACTACGGAGCCTTCACAGCGGCTGCATAAGCGGGGCTTGCTCGTTGGAGGAGAGAGCTACCAAGAACTCACACAAGAGAATAAGAAAATAGAATGATTTCATTCATGCCATAAACAAGACCAAAAAGGTCCCTTAAATAGAAACATACAGGGGCATTACCGTAATTTGCCCGACACACTAATAATATTATATAATAAAGAAAACATCATAAAACTCGATAATATAACATAATAAAGAGAACCCTGCCATAACATCACTCTCATCGTCCAAAAAAAGCTTGACCTCAAGCTTTAGGGAGGTCCTCGGTGGAGCAATTTCATCCGACGTCCTCGTTGTCAGGGACCTCAGCGTGTAGATAGAAAAGCAGGCTGTACCTATGGCTGGCCAGGATTGAACTGCTCGTTGCAATTAAAACATAATCCCTGGGAGCATCGATGCAGCATCTCGGCGCGAGATAATCTGCGGACCGGTTGGGCTGGAGGGCCCTTGATAGGGCCTTGGTGAATGATGTTGTTGGTAAGCGGGTAGGCCTCATGTGTTAGCTAGAGGCGACGATCGCAGAGCCTGGCCAGACTCTTAGCAATCACTAAGTCTGGGAAGGGGGGGCTCAAATTCGACATCCAGTCGCAGGCGCTCGTGAAGTCCGGCGGTGAAAATGACGACCTACATATTCGGAGAAAGAGTGACATGCGTCAAAAGAAGCTGAAATTGTTCCAAGTACTCATCCACGTACCCCATTTGTCATAAAGATGTGAGTTTGTCGACGGGTCTGCTGCAGATAGGAGGTCTAAAATGCAAGTTGAAGTGCCGCTTGAAGTCTTCCCAAATCAGATTTGGTCGGTAGGTGAGGAGTCGAGAAACTAACAAAAGAGTGGAGTTGAGCATGTGGAAGGATGCTAGATGCATCCGTTTAGCTGTCGAAGTTTGTTGGTGGTCAAAGAATTGCTCACACTTGGTGAGGTATCCCCATGGATCAATTTTTCCATCGTAGGTTGGAAATTCCAACCTGGTGTAGCGTAGAAGAATAGCAGTGTCAGGACGTGCTAGGACTGGTGGCGGTGGCAGGTGGACTGTCAATGATGGCGACACGTAACGAATAAAGGGCGGTGTTTGACTGCAAATCAAATGATCATGTGAGGGGCGGTAGAGAGATTATCAATGCGCATGAAAAGTGAAGTAACTGCCTCCTAATGACGGTCTGCGAGGGCATTTTGTTACGCCATGATGGCATGCAGCATATACATAACCTGACTCATTTGATATGACGAGTCACCCATGGTGCGAGATAAAGAGCGGGTGAGGGGAAGACTGCAATGCTCCAAGGTAGCTGGTTGAGGTTCCACGAGAGCCGCGACGCTTCCCAATTTTGTGGCGTAACTTAAATAAGCTTGATCAATGTTGCGCCCCTTTTAAATAAAAATGTTGAATCAAGGGAAATTAATTAAAGGATATATGAAGGCGCACAGAGATCGAGAGAGGAAAAGGGCCCGAAAAGAAAAAGTAGCTTGCGGTTTTGCGGTTTTGACGATGGGACAAGGCCGAAGTCGGCTCGATAAAGTAAGGAGTGGACAACAGACGGCTCGAGATAGATGGGGATGTATCGATTGTGTGTGATACTTCCTTCGGTGAGCAGATCGATGCAGAGGAGCGTGCGGTGCGGCTGCGGAAAGGATCCTGAGGCGGTGAGAAGTTTTTGATGACTGAGCCATTGTGGTGAGGAGCCTCTGCGATGATGGCAAAAAAAGTAAGGGTCGCCTCTTCGACGATGATGGCGAAAAAAGTAAGGGTCGCTTCTTCGACGATGATGGTGAGGCGGAAGAAGAACGCAGACGGATTTGGGTGCGACTAGGAGTTTTCGACGATGAGGGAGGGAGTTCGTGAGGAAGATGTTGATGTCAGAATATGGCTGTGGAGTGTCCTCGTCGTTTTCGACAGAGGAATTTCGATCGCAGAAGGATTTTGGTGTGTGTGGAGGATGAAATGGACGTGTAGCTGAAAGGAGGGAGGAGTAATGTCGTTGTTGTAGCCGATGAAACAGTGAAAACAAAGGATATGCAGAGACTGGACTGAACCAAATCGACAGAGAAGACAATAAGGAAACATGTTTTGTTACATTGGGGGAGGACCGTCGGCTAAAGGAGAAACTCCAATCCAAGAGATGGTGGGGGGAGATAGATGACTCTGATACCAAGTTGTTATGTGCATTGATGAGGAACCAGTGGTGGCATTATGGTTGTTCAGAAAGCTATTATGAAAAAACCGTAGATTGTTCGGAAACTCCCCATTTAAGTACTTTTCAAAAAAGTGTTTTACGCTTTTCTGTTTTTTTTTTAAAAGCTTTTTAATAATAGTTGTTTAGCTTTTTAATAATAATAAAATATTTTATGTCAATCATTTATCATATAGATAAGTAAATATTGTATAAACTTTAAATAAGAAGATTACAAAAGTTCACTTATGAGAAGCAAAGATAAGTAAATATTGTATAAACTTTAAATAAGAAGATTACAAAAGTTCACTTATGAGAAGCAAAGGTACTGAATGGGTGAAGAATAGCGAATGAGAGAAGAAAACCTATGTAGTGACGGGAAGAAAGAAAGGCAGATCGTGACTGGTCAGGATATGACTTTCGTAAACCCACGAATAAAAGAAAAACTGAAAATTGAGAAAGTATTTTTAGAAAGCCGTGTTGGACCGGCTGCTCAAAAAACTCTCAAAACACCTTTCTTGAAAAAGTTCTTCATTGAAACTACCTAAAAAGGGAGGTGGCATTGGGAATAAAGCTTTTTCAACCGCCAATCTCGCCCCAAACAGAGCCTAAGGTTCTTTTTGGGATAGTTCTGGCGGTAGGAAATGCAATAGTGTGATTATAATTTTTTTGAAAAATAGTAGGAGAAGAAGAGAAAAAGTGACCTATGAGAAAAGAAATATGAAAATGTGAAAAAGCTCATTTTGGCTTTTTTGAAAATGGTAGAGTTCATTGCTTTTCAAAAAGTCCCGAAAATACCTTTTTGGCACAAACATTTTCCCATCACCGGAAAACCAAAAATCTCAAAAACATTAGTGGTTGTGGAAATATAACTTCTTCCATCGCCACCACTATCCCAAACAGAGCCTACATAGTTTGGAGACCATTTTGCTCGTTTCTTCCTAAAAGAATTAAGTTGTATAGATAAGAGTCGCTCTTCGAAAATCTCAAAAGTCAAAATTGGGGACAAATTAAAGTGATGGTGAAAATAACACACCCTAAATAATTTGGAGACCATTGGATCATTTCTTCTTAAATTAAATCAAGCAAAGCACATACGCCACTGTACTACTTCTAGAAGTTCATGAGCAATGATATATTAAATTCTAGAATTTAATCTACAAAAACACTTCAAAGTCCTTAAAAACTTGTATACAATGCACCCAATTAAACTTGGACTCGTACCAAAGCATTAAGCCATTAACATTTAACAATATACTCTACATCGTGCATGATGTCCAAGAAATAACAGAATGATTAATGAACTACATAAAATAAACATAATTTTGCATAATATCACAAAATATAATGACAAAAGTTAACAATGTAATTAGCAACAGTTATTCAAAATAACAGTATAGCATAGGAACCAATCAAAGGAAATTAACATTCCTTGAAATTTTAAACATGAACATTCACCAACATACTTTATGGTATGGCAGTATCCTAGTTGGTAGTATAGTGATGTTTTTGTTATTAAAGGACCCTTTTTGGATAAAATGGACAAACAAATTTTGCATTCTAATACATGTCAAATTTCTATTAAAAGCATGTTTACATCAAATATGAGTGATTTTTTGGATGATGACTCAAAAACCAGGGTAAAATATATGTAATTCATGATCGTTAGTATTACTAAAAGCCCTAATATGGCCAATGTTTGACAAATCATTTAGAGAACAGCTCCGTGGGAAGACATTACTAGTTTCAAGTAATAATTTTCTGGCCGGTTAACTTGTATTGCTGCAATAGATGAAAAAAATCCTAACCTGTGAAAATGAGTACTCGATTGAAGAATCAAGTTATTCAAGCGCACAATCTAATTTCACGACAAAGATAGACAAGTAGAACATTTGAGGCAACGCTGACAAGCTCTATGTTTGACGAGCATAAAATACTAGGGAAGACAAAATTGAAAACCTGCGGTGCGTCTTTTGAATTGCAAAGTAATTTGTTTATAGCAGAGTATCAATTGAAGCCTCAACAAGAAGGATTTTCTTAAACCCAGCGAAGCATAAAGAAAACATAAGAGTAAAGTTGTATTATAGCAAGTTTATTAATGTAACATAATACCCACAAAAAAGATTAATCATGACATAATAATAGCACTTGGTCAGATGAATTTCTTGCAAGTAGGGCAAGGAGAGAACAATACATATCTTAAACTGAGTTGTAACTTGCAAGCAAGCCTTGGAATAAAACTGTGTGACTGTTTTGGAGAAGTTCTAAGTGCTCTTCCTCCATACCATAGCTTACTTTGCGTGTATTCAATTGCAAGGGGTGAGTGTGAAGTTTACTAAGGTGGCCACGCAGTGTGGCAAGAGAAGCAAAGGCCGCACGGACCGGATTGGAGTGTGAATGAAGTACTTGGTCTTGGTAACAAAGAAAATTAGAATGATAAGAGGTATACAAACCCCAAATAAAAGACAATATTCTCAAAATGATAGATAAGGAGGCATTATATGAAAACAAACCTTGACAAAGGCAATTGAGAGATTTTGCTAAACTAGTTCAAAAGATCAAAAGGGCTCTAAAATAAGAAACGGCCCCAATCCAAAATAATTCTTCAAAGATGAATGCTGACAATGAAAATGTTCATTATGGCATTAGCCTGCATTAGGGCGTCAGATTTTCATAGTGTCAAGTGTCAACAGTTTGAGCATATCAACAGCCATAAAAATCTACAAAAAAATGTTTTATTAGAAACATTTTTATGTAATTGAGCCAAAATAACATCTTTTCACTGGTCACAAAAGCACCAAGAATTTGTTGAGAAAAGTAAAATTAACATAAAAGTCGTATCTTCATATAACATTCAAAGACAATCTTAATCTAGTGACTAAAAATATGTATTATAAGCCAGACCCGTCCCCAACTTTTTTTTTCTTCTAATGAGAGGGATGCAAGAGAACAGAGGAAACACAGAAAGAAGATGGATATAATATTGGGGGGGGGGGGGGGGGGGGGGGGGGGGGGGGGGGGGGGGCAGCAAATGTTCAATGAACGGAGTTACCCTCCTATAGCATTCATCGACCATAGCTGTACTTGTAATCAAACGTTGGAATAGGCGCGCTTTGTTAATCGAAACTTTCCAGAACTTCTGTCTTCTCTCCATGGCCTTTGTTCTGGGCTTCATCCTGCCTCTTTCCACCACCAAACAAGCCTCCAAACCAGGAAGAGGAGGAAGAAGCGCTGGCATTGTCCGCCATCACAGCTGAAGGAATCGTCCCCGGCACAGAACCCGGTGGAAGAAAACCGGGAAGAGATCCAGATCCTCCTCCGGCAGCCATCATAGCCGCGAGGTTGGGATCATCCAGGGGCGGGAGGTTTTGGGGAGCGCTAAGGACTCGGTTGAGCATGATGCCCGCACCCTCGATGAGTGCGAGAAGGACTCCTCCGAATATTGCTGATCTTCCCGACGCAGCTGCGCCCTGGCGCATAGAGAGAAAACCACCGGTGGCGGCGCCGGCGATGATGGAATTCCACGGGTCCTCCTTCTGACGAACATAAACCATGGTGCAATCGAAGGCTGAGAAGAGTCCTCCCCACACCGCAAAGCTTCCTCCAACGCGAGGAGCATTCATACGAACGGTCTGCACGCCTCCGGCGAGGCGCTCGCCGTTGGGGGAATTGTATATGCCTTTGATGAAATGGAAGGCGGAGCCACCCACGGCACCCATACCGAAGGCGCCGCCGATATCATCGAGGATTCGATCTGGACATGGCTCGCGGGAGGTCTCGGGCGTCCCCATGGCAACGATGAGAAGGGAACCCTAACTTCTGCAGATGCGCGGCGGCGGCTTTGCAAATAGAACAAAGGGAAAAGGAATCCTCGGGAATTATTTCTCCATAAATATATATATTTGGCTCCATAATTTCCAGGTTCGTTTGGACATAGTTGAGCTTCAGAAATCGAGACGGAAGGTCTTATGGTTCCATTCAGTTGTATTTATGGTTTGGGGCGTATTTATTTGATTAGGGGAGCATTTTTCACACGTGCAAGTATTTTCGTACAAGCAAGTATTTTTCATTCGGTCGTGTTTTTTTTGGCAGTGCCTGTGTTTTGCCTCCTAGGCATGCTTTCTTCGCAAAAGCACGTCTTTTTGTCAGGGCCTGTTTTTTTCGCCCGAACGCATATTTTTCGTCAGGGCGAACATTTTTCGTCAGGGCGCACATTTTTTTTTGCATGAGCTCATAGTTTTTTACCAATGCGTGCTTTTCGCCTTGATTTGCATCATTTCCACTACGGGTGCATTTTTCACCAGGGGCATCTATTTTTGCCTGGTCGAGCATTTTTGCACAAGCAAGCATTTTTTGCATGGGTAAGCGTTTTTGGCACGGGCACACATTTTTTCACTCGGACGAGTTTTTTCACCGCAATGCTCATTTTTTCCAAGTGCGCTATGTCGTCCAGATGCGCGCATTCCTCCATGGCGTATGTATTTCAACCATGTGTAACAACCGGGGTTTAGGCCACTAAGCCGCCCCACGGCATTGTCGGCCTACCAGCAGCCCGGGTTTAGAGCTCAGAGGCCCACGGCGTGATCGTGCAGTTTGTCTCGCCCCCACGGCAATACTGGTAGTAAGCATACACATCAAGGCATGCAGGCCCAATGCACCCCAACCCATCACTGTGCATGTTTCTCAGCAACAGTAGGTTGTTGACACAGGGTTTCGAACCCGCAACCTTGATAAAACTCTCTTCCAGTATGTTGGTGTCTTATCAAGGAGGTGTTGGGTTCGAAATCTGGCATTCTCAAAAACTCGCCGTGTTGAGAAACAGACCGGAAATGGGTTTGGGTGGCATGGACTGTAGTCCTGTAGCGGGGGTCAGGGGCGAGACAAGCTGCACGGTTACGCTGTGGACCTCTGAGCTCTAAACCTGAGTCGTTACATAAAAGCTCAGTTGGTGATGAGCTATGTTGGAAGAGAGTCGTATCAAGGTTGCGGGTTTGAAACCCCGTGGCAACAACCTACTGTTGCTGAGAAACAGGCACAGTGATGGGTTGGGGTGCATTGGGCCCGCAAGTCTTGATGTGTAGGCTTACTACCAGTAGTGTCGTGGGGCGAGACAAGCTGCACGGTTACGCTGTGGGCCTTTGAGCTCTAAACACGGGCTGCTGGTAGGCTGGCAACGCCATGGGGCAGCCTAGTGGGCCTAAACCCAGTTGTTACACCAGGCGCGTGGATTTCGCCTGAGGGTACTTATTTCGTCCATGCATGTTTTTCGCTCGAGTGCGCATTTTTTGCCCTGGTGCACATTTTTTCACTCGTGCTTGATTTTTGTCTTATCTTGCAGTTTTTCGCCTAGACGTACATTTTTCGCTCGAGCATGCTTTTTCTACTTGTGTCATGGTAATCTAGAAATAGTCAACGAGTTAGTTTCACTGCCAACATAGTATGAGCTTATGTGATCGCACAAAACAACGTATGAGAAATTAGATCTTTCATCAAGATGGCTCCACACATAAGCTGTTATGAGTATGATGGCAAATTCAATTGACTGTAAATTGTATGATTGTTTGTCAACTAGAAGGTTTGCTTGTGAGAAAGTGTTTTGACGGCTAAGTTAAAATTCGACTAGATGCATTCATGCAGTCAAATTCATGCACTTGAATTCTTGCAGTAGAATTTCATGCTGCAGAGACTAAGTCCATTTTTGATTGGAAGAAGTCAAAACAATAGATGCCGCTGAACTATCATGCAGTCGATTTTTCAGTGAAGTTGTTTGACAACTTGTTCACAGGATGCCTTTGATAAATCGGTTGCTAATGAAGTCAATGCAGTTGAATTCATGCAGTCAAATTCCTGAAGTCAAATTTCATGTTGTTTGACAACTTAATAAATTGGTTCTGCGACCAAGTATAAAATCGATTGCACGCACCTTTTTGCTAGAATTTTAATCTTGAACCCGTTTTAGGCTATTAAAGTGTAATTACTGTTTAGCACAAACTCGGTTCACTGAATATTATATATATATATATATATATATATATATATATATATAATTTTAGGGTTAAGGTATGTTTTTCCCGGTTCATTTTCTTTCCCCCAAAACCTTAGTCACAGAACTATTCTGTGACGGCGAAATCCCTGACGACGAACTCTCTTGCGATTCGAGTCCTAGCGCCGACGAGCCTCTCTCGGAATCAAACCTAGTAGTTCGTGGAGACGAAGGCCTCGATCCTTTCCTCCAGCCTGCCCTTGTGCGACGACGACAAGGTGTTTTCTCGTTGGCATGGATACCCATAAAGGTGCAGACATTTCTTTGCACATTCGAACTCGACGGGTCAGAAATATCTAGAATAGAGTTATAGATCAAAGCCCGAGGATTTTCTAGAGTTACTGGCTGGAGCACCTCGGTCAACTTCAGAATCGTCATCGTATAGGCACTTGCCCTAACCCCAGTGATTTGTCTCCATCTTGATTCATGGATTTCACAAGTTCCTAATCTTTTTGGGTTATTCAAGAGTTTTATTTCGTTACGCACATGGTGATGTGTTGTTCACACCCTTGTAGAAAACCCAATAATAGTATCAGAGCGAGGTTGTCACGAATCTGGTCCATAGAAATCAAGACTTAGAACTGTTCTAAGACCCAAATTTATTCCTGGAACATCATATGTTGATTTATTTCCAGGAATTCTTGAGATTTGTGATGTGATTTCCATGTTTCAGACATGCTTTTCCCTTAAGCAGTAACTGTCCCTCATTGTGGTTTGTTACATTGTCTTGAATTTGGAATCCAATAATGAGAGATGAGTTTGTCTACTACAATAAGGAAGATTGTGTGTGTCCGTGTCCAATACATATAAATCTGAAGATTTAGAAATGTTCTAAATGTTCTGATTTAGCCCCTTTTTACATCAAGTGTTAATGGTTTTGTTTTTGTGCACATCTGGGATGTGTTTGGAATTTGTATGTTGTAATTTTGTATATGTGCACAATGATTAAGCTTTAGTCATTTATTTAAAATCTCTTAACCAAATATTAAGTGTTTGAGTGTCTTTCGATGGATGACACTCTTCCTATCTCGATCGATGAAGTGTGAGTTTGCTAAAGCAAAGTGCATTAATCTATCTTTGTAAGAGTGCGAGCGGAAAATTATGATATCCTACTATCGATATCGGGTTTAACTTAACTAGGTGACCTCAAAGGTCAAGATCCTAGATGCATAAAGTTGGCTTGCACCATTTGATGGATGCGAATAAAGATCTATTCATCAATCATACAAGAGTTGCATGGTGATGCAATTCACATATGTTGCCTACCTAAATAACCACTATATGTGTGATCGACCAAATTTGACTTATGGGGTTGGTGAAATACAGATCTTCTTCACTAAAAAGTAGCTCGCTTTAACTCTCTTAATTGATATTGAGGGTTATTAATGTTGGAGCCAAAAACTGGCTTCAACGAGAGTTCGGACCCTGGAGTGTAGCCAACACCTACTTCTCCCATGCCCAGACCCCTGACCAGCCATAAGGAACTAAAGAACTGACATTTGGCTTCAGCACAGAGGTCCCTCCACTAACCCGGAAGATCTCAAAGCGCTTCCCCCTTCTTAGCCAAGTGTTGAACTAAGGATACCTCAAAAAACGCTACAAGACCTCAGAAAATGAGAAAGATTGACTTTTGTAGTACTATGCGGGTCTTTTTATAGAATCCACAAATCTGGTCTGCCAACAGCATAGCTCCGCTGTTCCAAAAGACTATATGCAGCCCGGAGTGGTCTGCCAACAGCTAAACTCCGATGTTCTGAGGAGCTAAATGCAGACCTAAGGGCATCAAGGTAAATTTACACATGGACCAAACTAGGCGGGAGGCTTTTCGCAAACCTGAGCGGAAGCCCTTCTGCCTTCTTCACTTATCTAATTGAACCATCCTAGGCCTAAGAAACTCTGTCTAGGTACTGATGCGTTGAGAGCAAGAGCTACACTCAACGACTTAACTCAGAAAGCGCTGAGAGTGAGAGCTACACTCAGCACCTTAACTTAGAAAGCGCCGAGAGTGCTGAGAGCGAGAGCTACACTCAACGCCTTAACTCAGAAAGCATCGAGAGCACTGAGAGCGCTGAGAGTGAGAGCTACACTCAACACCTTAACTCAGAAAGCGCTGAGAGCGAGACCTACACTCAACGTCTTAGGGCAAAAAAAAACATTGAGAGCGTTGAGTGGGGAGCTACACTTAGAGCCTCAAGACAAAAAAGCATTGAGAGCGTTGAGTGAAGGGGCTATACTCAACGCCTTGGGTCCAAAGAGTTCTGCCCACTCCGGGGACTTTCTGCCTATCCAGGCGGAAGCCTTTCCACCCGCCCTGGCGAAAGGCTCTCGAATTACCTGTCCTGAGGGCCAAAAGACCCACTCAACAAATATGAGGTTGTACACAATCCTCCCTCTTTGCAAGTGAGTCCAACGCTTGGAAAGAAAAGTCTAACCCCTAATATTCGGTGAGTGTTTGTTGACCTGAAAGGGAATCTTTTGCGGGTCTCACTTCGGCCATATTTATATGCCCGAGCATGTCTCCAAGACATCGTTCATCCTGCCCCTATTTATCGCTTGAGCTCTCGCATTGCTTCAAAGATGTATACCAAACAGGCCACAAAATCGCTCTCGCAAGAGGTCCAGGACCTCCTCACCGCTGCTCAGGCGAGAGCTCTCACCGATTGCGCTGGGTTCGCCCCCTGGCTCATGGGCAAGAGGCCAGCAGACTCGGCCTATCGGCGAAAGAAAGTCAAGTCAGTTCGGCGAGACCGTTCTAGGAATGAGCCTGCCACACTGACCCCAACCCCGGCCCGCGAGGAGCCTGCTCTTCTGTTATAGGTTCTTTTCTTGCCCCGCCTTTTAGCGCTAACCCCCAAAGCGGACCCGTTGTATTAATATACTACCTCTCTTACAGGGGACGGTTCTGGGAGGCGTCGTCGATGCTCCTCCGGCAAATACTGAATGAACATGGCTTCCCGATCAAAACTTACAGTCAGTCTCGGAGGCTACCCCTCTGATTACCCGGGTCGAATCTGCGATTGCTCTTGGTAATTCTCTTGTCTGGCTTTCGCTTTAATTGGCTTGTTTTTTCTTCTTCCGCTTATATAGCTTTCTGTAGTACCCACTTTCGAAGCCTCGGATATCGTCAGCTTGAGTCCCAGGACTCCCTCCACCAAGGATCCTATCGATCCAGCGATCAGCCTTCCCCTATCGCCCAGGAGAGCTGCTGAAAAGTCTCCTGCTCTTGCGACGGATTCTCGTCCGTCCGGTGGGACGGGCACTACCCTCTCGCCTCCTACCGAGACACATTTGTCGGGGTACCCATCCTTCACTCCGGCTCGGGGAAAACTGCACTGCCCACTCCTTTGGAAACCTTTTGAAGGGCGACCTGGGTCTTCCCGCCAGCAATCAGGCAAACACTGCCCCTTCACGCCCCTTGATTACCTATCCCACCCCTACATTGGCCCTGATACACCCCCCCCCCCCTCACCAGATCATCGGGAGACTGCGGAGGAGCCCAACGGAGATGAAGAGGTGATCTTGCCACCGCCTTCCCCAAGCGAGATGGTGAGCTTCCTTAAAGCCTCCGGAGATGCTGAGAAGTAGAGGGAGAGAACAGCTGAAGTCCTTTCGACTCATTTGGATACGGCGAGAGGACTCCTTACGGGAGGCTTCCCTCCTAGCGGTGATTGAGCGGCGTCTATGAGTGATCGAGCGGGATTATACGCACCTTCTTGGCGATACGGAGCGCCTGGGAGACGGATGCGAGGATACTTCTCCGGAAAGGCACATCGCGCGGGCTCGGGACCAACTGCTCCTGGTCTACAGGGAGTTTACCGCCTTGATAACCTATCACTATCTGTGAGTGCCCTCGAGGACATGGAGGGGAGGTCGGGGTTGCTGGAGGCGGTGGTGGGAGCAATACTGAACCCCCACTGGTTCTCGCCATTCTTACCCCCAACATCTCGGCCTACCCATCTCGTAATGTACTCCTTTCGCGCTTATATAATAAACAACGGACATATATTTTATTATGGCTCTCGCCCAGCGAGAGGCCTGTTGTGTCTGCCCTTTTATTTTTCACACCAATCTTACTATCTTATCGAATGCCTAACTCTCCCGCAATGTTTATATTTTATACTTGTCGTTGCTTTACTCTTACCCGGGATCCCTCCCGGAGGCCTAAGATGGAGACTTTGAAGTACAGAATGCTGAAGGAAGACTGCCTCCAGCAGTCAGGCATTTGAAGGATCATCCAGGCCACCAAATTATTGGTGATGCAAGTCAAGGTGTAGTGATAAGGTTCAGATGTCTCAACACAACAATATACTCCAGTTTCTTGTCACAAGTAGACCTCAAAAAGTTTGAAGAGGTAAACATGGATCAGTTTTGGATTGTAGTTATGCAAGAAGAACTGAACCAGTTTAAGAGATGTAAGGTCTGGAAGATGGTTCCCAGACCATAAGGACATAATGTCATTGAAACTAAGTGGATATATAAGAATAAGCTTGATGAAAATGATATTATAACCAAGAACAAAGCTAGACTGGTAACTCAGGGGTACAAACAGGAAGAAGATATTGACTTTGATCAAACCTTTGCCCCTTTAGCAAGACTAGAAGCCATCAGTGTAACACCCCCTATCCGTCGCATAGCATATAGCAGTAGGTCCGGCCGGGGCCCGATGCCATATACCACAGACAGACCGGGTGGTTACTTTATGGAAACCATCCAACCAATCTCAACGTCCTACACAGAGCATTCTAGCGGAAGCAGTTAATACAAGTTGTAAACAAGAACCCAGCATAAGAGCACGAATGTCCACTAATACAACATTTAGGAATGTATACAAAAATACCCAAACATTGACCTTAAGGCCTTACAAAAAGTTTCACTTGTCTATTACATGATTTACCAACCTCGGCACGCAGGCCGGCCATACATGAATAAAAATAGAAAACATTTCACTTGGGCCTTCGAGGGCCAGCTTCGCAAAAAGGGCTTTAGCCCGCTATTGACCGCTCGGTCCAGCTGCACCTGCAAGCAAACAAACCACCGCACGGTGGCAAACAAAGCAACGGTCAGCAATGCTGACCAAATTATAACGATCCCGCCCCCAACTCGGGGCGGCGACGCTCCTTCCCTGCATTTCATTAGCATAAGCGAGCATTATAAATATAGTCATTTCATCACAGGCGGAGGCTCAACGGCCACACACCCCGTGCACTCAGGGCACATTCTTGGTGAACGCAGTCTAAGTCTGCCGACTCACCGCCATCCTCTCTTGGACGGCCAAACAATGAGCAGTTTGTCTTCCTGGCATGGGTCACGGTAATTAAAACCATAGACCGCCGAAGACCCTCATCTATGCCAACGGCCCTAATCCGAACGACATAGAGTGGGTACGGTTCCATCTAACCCGTGCTCACAACGCAACGGTAATTTAAACCATATGCGCCCGCAACGGTAATTTAAACCATATGCGCAGGTCAAACTTCTACCGAGTCCCATTTTCATCACAAGTCACATAACCCGGTTATGTTCAAGTTGGCTTCCAAGCCACCAAGTTGGCAAGACCTCGTGTCCGCCCAGTTTTCCGGGTGCACCTTTGGGTTAGTCCCCAAGGCTCCCTGCTGCAATCTACCGCGTAGAAAATCCGAAAACACCAAATAGCACGGAGTCTTCTCCGGCCTTATGCAATGCAACATCACCGATCCGGACTAACATGTCCGGGTAGGCTTCAACCAAAATGCCTATGTCCGTTCTCGCATACGGACGCTAAACAACGGGGACTTTACATATCTACCCGAAGGAACGCCTCCAACTCTTCGCAAACTCGCGAGAGAGGGCTTCCTATGCTAAGAAAGAGAGCTATCATGCTCACAAGTGAGGATCGTTACCCTTGCATTCCTCTTTGGCGCCATCGAAATGTAATCGGATAGAAATCACCGCGCTTGCGTTGCCTCCGTGGATCCGGAGTCGGCTTGCGATTCAGAGCTCCGAAGCTCCTCCAATGGCGGATCTAGCTCTTCTTCCTCCAATAGCTTTCCTCTTTCTCCAAGGGTTTGGAGAGATGATCAAGTGAAGGAAAATGGATTTTTCTTAAGTCAAACCCGTGTATATCCTCCCAGGAACCATCCCCAGCCGTCGGATCTCAACCTAAGAAAACGAGCGGCTTTGATTCGGGGCTGAAATGCCCAAACTGGGCCGAACACGGCCTGGCACACGCCCGTGTCCAGGGCCGTGTGCCGCATTCGCCGTCAAAATCGAATCTTCTGAACACGCACACGGGTATCGAACACGCCCGTGTTCGAGTTGACACGCCCGTGTTCCAGCTGACACGGCCGTGTAGCCGGCCGTGTACCCCATGATTTTTACCCCGTTTCCAACCCGAGCACTGCACGGGTTCTAGGACACGCCCGTGTCCTTGCCCGTGTCACATTGACACGCCTGGGCCCCCAGGCCGTGTACACGGGGCATTTCGTCGAGGGGAGAACGACGACTGGATGACACGGCCTTGGACACGCCCGTGTCCTAGGCCGTGTGCCTTGTCTCGACGATCGTCGAGTGAATCTCGACGATTTCACCTTGACGATCGTCGACACGGGTCGACACGCCCTGCGACACGCCCGTGTCGCAGGCCGTGTGCCCATTCTCGACGAATCGTCGAGAATAACTCGACGATTTCACGGCTAAGTGTCGACACGGGTCGACACGCCCTGCGACACGCCCGTGTCGCAGGCCGTGTGCCCATTCTCGACGAATCGTCGAGAATAACTCGACGACTTCGCGGCTAAGTGTCGACACACGCTTGACACGCCCTGGGACACGCCCGTATCCCAGGCCGTGTGCTTTCAGCCAGAAACCAAAACTGGCCCAAAACGTCCCCCTTTGCTCCTTTGAGTTTCGGGGCGTTACAACTCTCCCCCTCTTAAAAGAATTTCGCCCACGAAATTACATAAAGGAAAGATATACAAAAACAACATTTGTACCTGAGCGGAACAACTCCGGATACTCGTCAAGCATAGTCTGCTCTCGCTCCCAAGAGAGCTCCTCACGACCGCAATTGTCCCACCGGACTTTGACCATCCTGATCTCTTTATTGCGTAGCCGCTTGACCTCCGAGTCCTCAATCCGCACGGGCTTTACCTTTGTCGTTAGCCCACTATCCACCGGCACTTGATCGACCGCGATCACTTGCGTAGGCTCTTGCACCGCCTTCCGAAGCACCGAAATGTGGAATACATCGTGTAAACCACTTAGCTCCACTGAAAGCTTCAACCTATAGGCCGCTTCTCCAACTCGCTCCAGAACCTCAAACGGTCCAAGGTACCTCGGGCTTAGCTTTTTCAACCGTCGCACCCGCGAGACACCCTTGAACGGCTTGATCTTTAGGTACACATAATCACCCACAGCGAACTCCACGTTCCTGTGCTTGGCATTATAGTACTTTGCTTGCCGGTCCTGAGCGATGAGTAACCTCTCCCGAATGGTTCTCACCAAAGAAGTAGCATCATCCACTTTCGATCGCTTATACAACTTCGACTCGCCCGTTTCTAACCAAGACAACGGCGTGCGACATCTTCTACCATATAGGGCCTCGAAAGGCGCCATCTGAATACTTGCTTGGTAGCTATTGTTGTATGCGAACTCCACCAAATAAAGGTGGTCCTCCCATTGCTTTCCGAAATCCAAGACACACATGCGAAGCATGTCTTCCATGGTTCTATTAACCCTCTCGGTCTGCCCATCCGTTTGCGGATGGAAGGCTGTGCTAAACTTCAGCTTTGTTCCCAACATTTGCTGCACCAGCCTCCAATCATTGGACGTGAACCGCCCATCTCGGTCACTCACGATGCTGCGGGGCACACCATGAAGCCGCACTATGTTATCCACATAAAGCTTTGCCAGCTTATCCACCGGATCATCCTTCCTATGCGGAATAAAATGCGACACCTTCGTTAATCGATCCACGACCACCCAAATGGCGTCATTCCCCTTTTGCGACCTTGGCAAACCATGCACAAAGTCCATAGAGATGTCGTCGAATTTCCACTCCGGAATAGGCAAGGACTTAAGAAATCCTCCCGGCTTTTGGCACTCCGCCTTTACCTAAGGCGCAGGTTTGGCACTTCGCTACGTATAGCGCCACATCCTTTTTCAAACCCGGCCACCAAAATAGCTTCTTTACATCGCGGTACATCTTCGTGCTCCCCGGGTGAATCGAGTACTTGGTATGGTGTGCCTCGTACAACAACTCCACCCGTAAATTGCCCACACTTGGGACGCACAAACGACCGTCTTTCCACAGCAATCCGTCCTCCACAACGAATTGGGAATTTGACCCATCCAGAGCCTCTATCATGAACTGCTTCATATGAGCATCCATATCCAAAGCCTGCCGAATCCGATCAGCCAGGTCATATTGGACTTCAGTCCAATTCAGCACTGCTTCAGCACTAGATTGTCTATCTACACAAACAATCTCCAACGCCTCCAGCTCCTGCACCAACCGCTCATCATGCACTGATAGCCAATTTGCTTGAGCTGGGGCTCGGCGGCTCAACGCGTCCGCAACCGCATTCCCTTTGACAGGCACGTAGTGGATCTTGAATGTATAGTCCCCTAAGAACTCCATCCATCTACGCTGCCGCATATTCAGATCTTTCTGATCAATCAAATACTTTAGGCTCTTGTGATCGGTGTAGATATCAATCTTCACACCGTACAAATAGTGTCTCCACAGCTTCAAGGCAAAAATCACGGCCGCTAACTCCAAGTCATGGACCGGATAATTCCTCTCGTGCACTTTTAGCTGTCTCGAGCCATAAGCTATCACGCTGCCGTGCTGCAATAGCACGCAACCCAAACCGCTGCCTGAAGCGTCGCTATATATCTCATAGCCTTCGGTCCCAACCGGCGAACTCAACACAGGCGCCGTGGTCAACCGACACTTCAATTCCTCAAAAGCTCGCGCGCACTCCGGCGTCCAAACGAACTTATGCTCCTTCCTCGTCAAAGTAGTGAGAGGTAGCGCTATCCGCGAGAAGTTCTCTACGAAGCGCCTATAATAACCGGCAAGCCCCAAAAAGCTCCGGACTTCTGCTACCGTAGCAAGCTCAGGCCACTCCCGTATCGCAACAATCTTCGCCGGATCCACCGCAATACCCTCTCCACTCACTATATGCCCGAGGAACGCTACTGAGGATAGCCAAAACTCGCACTTCGAGAACTTGGCATACAACTGGTTTCTCCTTAGCGTCTCCAGCACCAAATGAAGATGCTTGAAGTGATCTTCCTCACTTTGCGAGTACACCAAAATATCGTCGATGAAGACGATCACGAAATGGTCCAAGTACTCCCTGAACGTCCTGTTCATCAAATCCATGAACACCGACGGCGCATTAGTCAGCCCAAACGGCATGACCGTAAACTCATAATGCCTGTATCTCGTACTAAACGCTGTCTTCGGGATATCACTCTCCCTTATCCGCAGCTGATAGTACCCAGACTTGAGATCTAACTTCGAGTACACCGTCGACCCGACTAACTGATCAAAGAGATCATCAATCCTAGGGATCGGGTACTTATTCTTCTCAGTCAGCTTGTTTAGCTCCCGATAATCAATACACAATCTCAAGCTTCTGTCCTTCTTCTTAACAAAGAGGACCGGTGCGCTCCAAGGCGAAGAACTCGGGCGCACATACCCTTGCTCCAACAACTCTTGCAGTTGAACTTTCAGCTCCGCCATTTCCTTAGGCGCTAGCCGATACGGAGATCGTGACACAGGCTTTGCACCTGGCACTAGCTCGATCGTAAAATCTATCTCCCGTTGAGGCGGGGCTCCAGGAAGATCTGCGGGGAACACATCAGGGTATTCCGATACCACTGAAATACAATCCAACGCGGGCTTCGGCTTTGCAACCTCCACTAGTGTAAAGAACAGTTCTGCTCCAGCACGAACCGCCTTCACCACCTGAAGAGCAGACATCAACGTCTTGCTCGACCCCTTTAAGCCCGTAAAAGTCGTCTCACGACTCGCTCCCAGCTTGACTTCCTTGCTACCGCAATCTATATGGGCCTGCTGCTCCGAGAGCCAGTCCATGCCAAATATGACGTCGAACTCCACTAACGGAAGTAAAGACGCCCGCAGGTCGAACTCCTGCTCTCCAATACGAGTCTTAACCTCGCAGATCCTAACCGCTCGCATCGAACACCCATTGGGCAACAACACATCCAACTTGTCCTTCGCCATCGAAGAAGGGACTCCGATGCGTGATATAAATCCGTCGGACAAGAAGGAGTGTGAAGCTCCCGTATCAAAGAGTGCTCGTGCGGGATTTTCACAAATCATTACAAATCATAAACAAGCAGTGGTAAGGTAACATATACATAACAAGCATATAAAGTAATTGACTTGCTATAAATTAAACCGTACCTGTCACCACGTCAGCTTGTTTAATGGCCTCCTGTTGGCCAAGATTGTAAACCCTTGGTTGGGCCGGAGCATAGTGAGATGCGGTCGACTCCACCGCCTTTCCCTTCTCTTCGTAGGTAGCTCCTGGCCTCCTTTCGGACTTAGGACGTCCGCTCCAACAATCACGGGCTAAATGCCCCGTCTTGCCACAAGTGAAGCACGCGCCCGGGGTCCGACTCGTAGTCGCCCCAGAAGCACCAGAAGGAGCTGGACCCGAAGTCCTATGCTTCTTAAAGAATCTTTGATAGCCAGACTTTGAAGTAGTCGGCACTTTGAACCCAGATTTCTTCTCGCCCAAGCCTTTCTTCGCTTGTACACTCTTCATGTCCTTCTCCAAGGACCGGGCAGTATTGATCAAGGTTAAGAAACCCTGCGTCATTGGCCCCGATAGTAACAATCTCAGCTCATCCCTCAAGCCTTCATAAAAACGATTAGTCTTGCGCTCCTCATCCATGATGATGGAGCTAGCATAATGACTCAACCGCGTAAACTCGTGGAGATATTCATCCACGCTTCGCTCACCCTGCACCAACCTCAGGAACTCATTCTCCATTGAAATCCTCTGAGTAGAAGGGAGGTATCTTGCTAAGAACAATTCCGAGAACTCTTCCATCGGAACGTCTATCAATTGTCTTCCTCTCAGATGATGCAGCTCCAAGCCTTCCCACCACATCCTCGCTTCCCCGTCTAGAAGGAACGTAGCGATGGTGGTCATTTGCCACTCCTCCGTCTCCGTCACTGTCATGACTCTCTTCACCCTAGAGAGCCAGTCTTCAGCCTGCGATGGGGTTCCCAACCCCGAGAATAACGGAGGGTTAAAGCTCATTACATGCTTCAACTGCCTCTCAGTTGCCCTCCTTGGCACTAATGGTTCCACAACCACTTGCTCCACCCTCCTCGGCTCAGCCTCTTGCAGAGGTTCCTGCTCCATCACAGGAGCTGGCTGCTGCGCTTGCCTCCCAGGCTGCGCATTGATTACGGCCAACACCGCTTCAGCCACCAATCTTATATTTTCAGCCGACAAAGGTGTTGCGGGAGCAAGTTCCGGTGCACTACTTGCCTCAGAAACTCGGCGTTCTGACGGCCCAACACCACTGCGGGTCACCTATAGTGGTACAAAACACCGTTAAGCGACCAAATAAATTGCAAACAGCAATTATAGGAACACACGGGTTCCTCAAACACGAGTATTTTCATTCCTAAGTGGACATTCATGGGTTCTTTTACCATTATAACGATGACGCACACAATGTGCTCACCACCCCTTAAAAAGAATTCGACCACGAATTCCGTTTAAGCCCGACCAAAACCAGTAGTCTGATACCAAATTGTAACACCCCCTATCCGTCGCATAGCATATAGCAGTAGGTCCGGTCGGGGCCCGACGCCATATACCACAGACAGACCGGGTGGTTACTTTATGGAAACCATCCAACCAATCTCAACGTCCTACACAGAGCATTCTAGCGGAAGCAGTTAATACAAGTTGTAAACAAGAACCCAGCATAAGAGCACGAATGTCCACTAATACAACATTTAGGAATGTATACAAAAATACCTAAACATTGACCTTAAGGCCTTACAAAAAGTTTCACTTGTCTATTACATGATTTACCAACCTCGGCACGCAGGCCGGCCATACATGAATAAAAATAGAAAACATTTCACTTGGGCCTTCGAGGGCCAGCTTCGCAAAAAGGGCTTTAGCCCGCTATTGACCGCTCGGTCCAGCTGCACCTGCAAGCAAACAAACCACTGCACGGTGGCAAACAAAGCAACGGTCAGCAATGCTGACCAAATTATAACGATCCCGCCCCCAACTCGGGGCGGCGACGCTCCTTCCCTGCATTTCATTAGCATAAGCGAGCATTATAAATATAGTCATTTCATCACAGGCGGAGGCTCAACGGCCACACACCCCGTGCACTCAGGGCACATTCTTGGTGAACGCAGTCTAAGTCTGCCGACTCACCGCCATCCTCTCTTGGACGGCCAAACAATGAGCAGTTTGTCTTCCTGGCATGGGTCACGGTAATTAAAACCATAGACCGCCGAAGACCCTCATCTATGCCAACGGCCCTAATCCGAACGACATAGAGTGGGTACGGTTCCATCTAACCCGTGCTCACAACGCAACGGTAATTTAAACCATATGCGCCCGCAACGGTAATTTAAACCATATGCGCAGGTCAAACTTCTACCGAGTCCCATTTTCATCACAAGTCACATAACCCGGTTATGTTCAAGTTGGCTTCCAAGCCACCAAGTTGGCAAGACCTCGTGTCCGCCCAGTTTTCCGGGTGCACCTTTGGGTTAGTCCCCAAGGCTCCCTGCTGCAATCTACCGCGTAGAAAACCCGAAAACACCAAATAGCACGGAGTCTTCTCCGGCCTTATGCAATGCAACATCACCGATCCGGACTAACATGTCCGGGTAGGCTTCAACCAAAATGCCTATGTCCGTTCTCGCATACGGACGCTAAACAACGGGGACTTTACATATCTACCCGAAGGAACGCCTCCAACTCTTCGCAAACTCGCGAGAGAGGGCTTCCTATGCTAAGAAAGAGAGCTATCATGCTCACAAGTGAGGATCGTTACCCTTGCGTTCCTCTTTGACGCCATCGAAATGTAATCGGATAGAAATCACCGCGCTTGTGTTGCCTCCGTGGATCCGGAGTCGGCTTGCGATTCGGAGCTTCGAAGCTCCTCCAATGGCGGATCTAGCTCTTCTTCCTCCAATAGCTTTCCTCTTTCTCCAAGGGTTTGGAGAGATGATCAAGTGAAGGAAAATGGATTTTTCTTAAGTCAAACCCGTGTATATCCTCCCAGGAACCATCCCCAGCCGTCGGATCTCAACCTAAGAAAACGAGCGGCTTTGATTCGGGGCTGAAATGCCCAAACTGGGCCGAACACGGCCTGGCACACGCCCGTGTCCAGGGCCGTGTGCCGCATTCGCCGTCAAAATCGAATCTTCTGAACACGCACACGGGTATCGAACACGCCCGTGTTCGAGTTGACACGCCCGTGTTCCAGCTGACACGGCCGTGTAGCCGGCCGTGTACCCCATGATTTTTCCCCCGTTTCCAACCCGAGCACTGCACGGGTTCTAGGACACACCCGTGTCCTTGCCCGTGTCACATTGACACGCCTGGGCCCCCAGGCCGTGTACACGGGGCATTTCGTCGAGGGGAGAACGACGACTGGATGACACGGCCTTGGACACGCCCGTGTCCTAGGCCGTGTGCCTTGTCTCGACGATCGTCGAGTGAATCTCGACGATTTCACCTTGACGATCGTCGACACGGGTCGACACGCCCTGCGACACGCCCGTGTCGCAGGCCGTGTGCCCATTCTCGACGAATCGTCGAGAATAACTCGACGATTTCACGGCTAAGTGTCGACACGGGTCGACACGCCCTGCGACACGCCCGTGTCGCAGGCCGTGTGCCCATTCTCGACGAATCGTCGAGAATAACTCGACGACTTCGCGGCTAAGTGTCGACACACGCTTGACACGCCCTGGGACACGCCCGTGTCCCAGGCCGTGTGCTTTCAGCCAGAAACCAAAACTGGCCCAAAACTTCCCCCTTTGCTCCTTTGAGTTTCGGGGCGTTACAATCAGACTGTTCCTTGCATATGCTGCATACCAAGGTTTCAGAGTCTACCAGATGGATGTGAAATCAGCCTTCTTGAATGGAGACTTGAAGGAAGAAGTCTATGTTGAATAACCTACAGGTTTTGTTATTCCTAACAAATCCAATTTTGTTTATAGACTTAGGAAAGCTTTATATGGGTTGAAATAAGCTCCTAGAGCATGGTTTGAGACCCTGTCTAGCTTCCTCATTGAGAATAAATTCTTAAGGGAGAAAATAGACAAAACCCTATTTCTAAGGGAATCCAAGGGAAAGATCATCCTAGTCTATATATATGTTGATGACATTATCTTTGGATCTATTGATGATAACCTTCGTAAAAAGTTTGTCAAACTTATGCAAGAAAAGTTTGAGATGAGCAGTATGAGTGAACTTAAGTTCTTACTGAGTTTACAAGTAAGACAAACTGACAATGGATAATCCATATCTCAGTCTAAGTTTACTAGGGAGTTGATTTATGTTGAGAACCAAGGTCGAGCGGGATTGGGTGTGTGTGGGACCGAATAATTGGGCTTCCCCATCGCGTTCCAGGTTTGGGTGTTGACCCCGGTGGGCCCCCCGTATGGCGGAATATCCCCGCCATCCCGTGGATGGATTAGTCCCACATCGCCTGCAGCGGGTGGTCCTTGGTGTTTATGTACCCCCATCCCCCGTTCCTACCACCTCGGGGTTTTGGGAAGATGTGCGGTGATGGGTGGTTTCCACATTATATCAAAGCCATCCCGCTGCGGGGGTGTGTTGAGAACCAAGGTCCAGCGGGATTGGGTGTGTGTGGGACCGCATATTTGGGCTTCCCCATCGCGTTCCAGGTCTGGGTGTTAACCCCGATGCCCCCCCCCCCCCCCCCCCCCCCCGTGTGGCAGAATATCCCTGCCATCTCGTGGATGGATTAGTCCCACATCGTCTGCAGCGGGTGGTACTTGGTGTTTATGTACCCCCGTCCTCCCTTCCTACCACCTTGGGGTTTTGGAAAGATGTGTGGTGACGGGTGGTTTCCACAATTTAAAATTTTGGGATGGAGAATGCCTCCACCATGAAAACTCTCATGTGGTCAACTATGTCTTTAGACAAAGATAAGGTAGAGAAACATGTTGATCAAACTTTTTATAGAGGGATAATTGGCTCCCTTCTATACCTAACTTCTAGTATGCCAGACATTATGTATGTTACATATGTCTGTGCTAGATATCAGACATGCCTTAAAGAATCTCATTACTCTGCTGCTAAGAGAATTTTGAGATATCTGAAGGGCACACCAGATCTTGGTCTTTGGTATCCTAAGAATAGAGATTTCGAACTAATAGACTTTTCAGATGCAGACTTTGCAGGCTATAAAAAAAAACAGGAAAAGCACATCAGGCACTTGTCAGTTTCTGGGAAAAAGACTAGTGTCATGGAGCAGCAAGAAGTAAATAGGTGTTTCTATTTCTACTGCAGAATCAGAATATATAGCTGCAGGGAGCTATTGTGCACAGTTGCTGTGGATACAACATTGACTTCAGGATTATAACATTCAATTAAGTATAAGTTATTTATTCTGTGACTCTACTAGTGCAGTCTCTAAAGCTAGGAATCATGTCTGTGCTTAGATATCACTTTATAAGAGATCATGTGGAATGTGAGGATATTAGTCTTGAGTTTGTCCCAACAGACAAGCAAGTGGTTGATATCTTCACCAAGCCACTAGATGAAGCAAGGTTCAACACATTCAGGTTTGAGTTGGGTATGTTGAACTTGGTGTAGCTTCAGTTGCTCTTCATGTTGTTTTGTTGCAGGAACTACATCATCTTGCAGGTTTTGAAGACCAGAAAATGGTATCAAAGATGGAATGTCCAAAGTCTTGGTAGAAGATGTTCTTGTTGAGGGGGAGCAAGTTCAGCACCAGTTGATTATTTGTAATCAGAAAAAGGAGAAGATAATCACAGATGGTTAGCTTATCCCTATGTCTAAAGAAGTCAAAAAGGGGGAGAAGGTGACTAAGGTGACTAGGTGTCAAGACAGTAAAATAGGGGGAGCAGGTGGTGTTCTCATACAAAGGTAAAAAGTGAACCTTGCAGCAACACAGGGGGAGTAGGTGATGATCACCATACTAGCAGAAAAATGGGAAATGTGGTAACCCTTAACGCTCTTATGTTAATATGTTATTGTATATTGTTGCTGCATATGTTAGTGTATATCATTGACAAAGGTTTTTGAAGTGCTGTTTTGACTTCTTCAAATAGAGGGAGATTGTTGGGTCCATTGATCCAAATGTACCAGATTTGTAAGAAGTCAAACAATTCAATAGTATACACATAGTTGTATTTGATGCATGTTTAAGTTCATGCATGCAGGTTGGTCTATGTCATATTGATTGGACAGGTGATCTGAGTGACATTGACAGGTGAACCCAAAGAAGCTGAATAGAGAGACAAAAATTTTGTTTAAGTGCAGAGGCGTTAAGTAAAACAAGCTCACTCAAAGCCAGATGTCTTAAGAAAGGAAGCTGGATAGAGAAATTCCACTAAGTCCACAGGCGTGGAGTGAAGTAAGCTCACTCAATGCCAGTAGTTAAGGACAGATGATGACAAAGGTGGAAAAGTGACTAAGTCCACAGGCGTTGAGTGATATCAACTCACTCAACTCCATACAGAATAATTCATCGAGTAAAGCTGCCACAGTCAAAACCCCAGAGTTTCTGGCAAAGAAAAATATACTAAGTACAAAAACATTGAGTGAAGCTTGGTCCCTCAACGTCATGCAGTGTCTGTCAAAGCCAAATCAAATCTGTCAAAGAAATTCGACTAAGATCAGAAGCATTGAGTGAAGTCAACTCACTAAACGTCATATAACCAAAAGCATTGAGTGAAGCTTGATCTCTCAACGCAATATTGTTTCTGTCAAAGCCAGAGGAAAAGGAAACAGAGAAATCAGCTAAGTCCAGAAGCGTTGAGTGAAGACAGTTCACTCAACGCCAAGATTAAAAAAGCTTTGAGTCAAGCTAATGCAGTCAACCTAAGAGGAAACAGAGAAATCGGCTAAGTTCAGAAGCGTTAAATGAAGCCAGTTCACTCAACGCACTCAACACCAGATTTTAGAGGCAAAGACAAAAAGCGTTGAGTGATGTCAGCTCACTCAACGCCTTTAGACAGAAGAAGATTTGGCTAAGTATAAAAGCATTGAGTGAAGCATATCCACTCAACACTCTCAATGCTTTCAGATAGAAGGATGCAGAATGTTGGCTAAGTATAAAAGTGTTGAGTGAAGCTTGTTCACTCAACGCTCTCAAAGCCTTCATGCATAGCAAAATTATTCTAAGTCCAAAATCGTTGAGTGAAGTCAGTTTACTCAACACTCTCAACGCCACAGTTGTAGAAAGGGCTGAAGATCAAGCTAAGACAAAAAGTATTGAGTGAAGCTTATACACTCAACGCCAAGGATGTAGAAGGAGCTGAAGATCAAGCTAAGGCAAAAAGAGTTGAGTGAAGCCTATACACTAAATGCTCTCAATGCTTGGACAAGCTAAAGAGTGGACTAAGTCCAGAATTGTTGAGTGAAGCCCATTCACTCAACGCTCTCAATGGCTGGAGTGATTTTGTGAAATTGGCTGAGTTCATAACTGATGACGTCAGCAAAGTCAACAAAATTTTAAAATCATCATGGAAGTGCTACAACTCATCACTAACGTCGTTGTCAGCCTCATTCTGTAAAACTAAGGATATAATCAGTCGTTAAAGCAATGACGCATGCCAATCATCTTGCATGATGACGGGATTATAAATAGAAGATGAGATCTAGATCAAAATAGGTTTCTGAGATGAATCAATTCATTACGAAAAAGAGGAGAGGGATTTCGTCTTCTTCCCCCACCATTATTGCAGAAACAAGAAGATCGTATCAACAATTCTGAAGGGTTTCTGAGTTAGCTGCGGCGATCAACATCTGCTATAGCAAGATCAGAGGATTTCTCTGAGGAAGAAGAATCAGCCAAGGCCAACCCTAGCTGAAGTTGCTTCAAGATCCATGTCGAGCCGAATTTGAAGATCAATCTCTAGATTTGTGAAGAAAAGGTAGAGCAATCTGGCTTCTACAAAATAGGTTTGCTGATAGAAGATCTTTCCTCTTTCTCCTTCATCAGCAGAATCAGAATCAAGGTTCTGAGTTACTTCCAGCATAAGCAGCAGATTCTTGAGTATAGTTATTCTTGTAGCTGAGAAGAAGATAGGGCTGAGATTCTCTCAGCTCAGGAGGTAATTGACTCAGAGTTTAATTTCACCTGAGTCAAAACAACTTTTTTATTCAAATTCTTTAGGATATGTTCAAGATCTTTGTTGTTAGCCTAAATTATAAAGGTTTAGTGGTAGGATCCAGTCAGGAATCTATGTGTGATAGGGTTGTTTATCTCAGTCTGTATTGCTGGGCATTTGTGCATGTGATAGGTGATTCGGTGATTACTGTGTGGTTGGGCTATTTGCCTGTGTTGTAGGTCTCTGTGGAGATAGTGTGATCCAGTGGGATTATGTTGTAATCTCTGAGGAGCCAAGTTATTGGAGAAGTGTCTTTTCTAACATTCTGTTAGAAAGGCGGGATGGACAGTGGTTGTACCCATATACTGGAGAACCACTATAAATCTTTGGTGTACTGTGTGTGAATGTCTTGAAAGCTGAACTAATTAATCACAACAGGGCTTTAATTAGTTAAAGGTCAAAAGAATATAAAAAGTCCTTAATAACATATTCACCCCACCCTCTAGGTGATTAGATACCATTGTATTCAAAAACTTCCAGGCTCTACCCCTGCGTGGGTTAGAAGATGGCCAAGGAACTTTCCTCAGCTTGCCCCAAAGACGCACTTCAAGGGGTTTAGCCGCATCTTGTATTTCCGCAAGGAGGCGAACGTTTCTCCCAAGTCAAGAAGATGGGAGTCCACCTCCCTATTCTTCACCAAGAGGTCGTCGACATAGACCTCCATATTCCTCCCCCTCTGATTTTGGAAAACCCAATCCATCATACGCTGTCACGTGGCTCCCGCATTCTTTAGCCCAAAGGGCATCATCTTATAGCTGAAGCATCCCTCCCTCTTGATGAAGGAGTCATCTTTGACATCGGGGGGGGGGGGGGGGGGGGTACATCCAAATTTTAAGGTAACGTGAAAAAGCATCCAAAAAAACTCATAATAGAAAAACTGACGTTTGGATCAATCAGTGCGTCAATCCGAGGCAGGGGTAGCAATCCTTAGTGCATGATTTATTTAAAAGCGAAAAATCTACACATCCTCCACCTTTCATCCCCTTTTTTACCATTAGCATGTTGGATACCCAACCTGGACACTACATCTCCGATACAAAACTTGCCTCCAGAAGCTTCTTTACCTCCTCGCGGATGGGATCCTCCAACTTCGTGGTGATGGTCCTCATCTTCTATCGGATGGGGTGTGTCCTAGGGTCGATAGTTTGAGTCCTTGCATCTAATTCTAAAATTACTTCCTTTGTTGACACAAATTTGAGTATTTCTATCCTTTCTTTTTGATCCCCCTCAACATCTCGCTACCAAATATACACTTAAATTTTGAGCTAAATTATCGTAAAAAAGGGTGTTGAATCAAAAAACAAAAATTCATACTGATATGCAGCCTAGGTATGTATATGCATACTTGGAATGATCACAACTATGAAGAAAAGAATATGAGTGTTGATTCAAAAAAGAAAAAAATTCATAGTGATATGTGACCTAGGTATGCACATGCATACTTGGAATGATCCCAACTATGATAAGCAAATTCTCATAATGATATGCCGCATAGATATGCACATACATACTTAGAATGATCTCAATTATGAATAAAAAGAGAAATAGAAATTTAGCTCAAAATTCTTCATTTAAGTGGATTGCGCCTTCATGTTAACCACTGTTTACATAACCCTTAAACCCATGCCTTAAATTGCATTCTATTTAAGACACAAAAAATCTATAGAGTTGATTTGATATGAAGTGTAGTGGAGAATGTGCAATCAGGTAAGCTTATGGTCATCGATATTGATGGATTTCTTTGGAGGTCACTGTAACGCCCCGGATTTTTTTCGTTGAATGATTGCATACGCTTGATGGGCGTTACATTGGCTCGCAAATGTGCGTAATCAATGTTTTGTGGCTGATTGGCTGATTGGAGTCCAATTTCGAGGACGACATGATTGAAGGAGGGGAGCATTGTAACACCCCAAAGTCAATCAGGTCAATTTGGGTCATTTTGGGTTCAAGCATGGGTGACACGGCCTGGGACACGGGCGCGTCCCAGGGCGTGTCATGCCTGGGTTGTGTCGAGTCGTGCGATCGACGAATTTTGCTCGACGATCGTCGAGTGTCGAGTGTCGAGTGAGGACACGGCCTGTGACACGGGCGTGTCACAGGGCGTGTCAGTGATCCTCGAACTCAGCTCGACGTTTTGAGCTATGGCGTGTTTGCGGGACACGGGTGTGTCCAAGTGCACACGGCCTGGAACACGGGCGTGTGCCAGGGCCATGTGAGTCTCGGGTACTTTTGCGGGTGTGCAGCCTGATGCACACGTCCTCAGACACGGGCGTGTCTGAGGGCGTGTCAGTGGACACGGCACGTGACACGGGCGTGTCACACGGCCGTGTTTTGGCTGGACTGAGTCGGTTGACTGCCGCTTAAGGGGACATGGCCTGTGACACGGGCGTGTCACAGGGCGTGTCAGGGCCGAAAATCTACTTTTTCAGTTTTTTTTATGCCGTTCGTTTCTCTGATTCTGGATCAAACGGTCCAGCTCTGTCCTGGAGGAAATAAGGCCGAAACAAGAGTTTTCCTCCTCACTTATTCCCTTCTTCATCTTATTCCCCATTTCAAAGAGAAAGCAAGGGAGAAAAGCTAAGGCAAGGGAAGAAAAAGGAAAAAGAGCAGCAGCCGTCGCAGTGTCGTCTCGGTTCAGGCAAGCGGTGTTCTTCGCCCTTGCTAATCTTATCTTTTGTTAGCTGAATTTTTGCGATGTTTGCCAATCTTGTCTTTGTTCGTTGATTCTTGCAAGTGTAGCTAGTTGTTAGCTTTACTTTTCTTGTTTCTATTGCACCTTTGTCTACTATGCTAGCTTTGTTCATCTTGTCTTGAGTCTCACCTTTTGTCTATTATGCACCCATGAATAATCTTCTCTTTCAAGAATTTCCCAATCGATATGCTTACCTATTGTTCATCTAATTTTGCCATGTTTTACCTTGTATTTCTCTATTCTTTACCTTTCGTGTTCATACGATTAGAGATCTTGTTGTGTTTAGTCGGCGTTGTTACTTGTGGGGTTCGCTTATGGTGAAGTAGAGACCCAAACTCTATCAAGTTTGACATAACTTGGGCAATTTGTGGTCATGAGTGAGGACGATGAAATGAAACGTGTTTAGCTTGGATTATGGTGAGTTTTGCGAGGCGAATTGTGAACCATGGCAGGAGCGTTTGTGTGAGGATTCTGTAAGGGGTGGTGTGGTTTCAGCCTTGGTGGCCACCGGGTTTTGTTTTGTGGTGTAAAGCACCGTTTTGGCCCCGATTTGGGCTGGCTTTTATTGGTGCGTTCCACTTTAGGGCTGCCACCAAAAGACCCTTGCGGAATCGAACCTAATCACTGCTTATGTTTCACTAGTATAGTTGTTTCTTGTTATAAAGATGATGTAATGGGCATATATGTTGCCTTTTTGCTCCTGCGGGTTGAGCAGGACTTGATGAGAATTTCACGCACTTAGTGCGTTTTACACTTTGGGTTGACAGTTTTTGACACTTGTTTTCCACCCTGTTCTTTTCACTCGTTTTATGAACTTAATGCCCTATGTTGTAGCTTTGATGATTGCTGAGGTGTTCTTTCTTGAATACCTCAGGTGCAGGTTGTAGCCGGTTGAGCGGCTAGGTATTTGGTGGAGTTTACTTGGAGCTAGCCAAGCTTGCATAGCGAGGTAGTTCTTTACTTTGTTGTACAGACATACAGACGCCCCAGTGGGTTCGTGTCAGCTTGTTGACGCCCATTGGTGGTTTTCTTTAGTGGCTACATATGAATGATATACTGCTATTATGAATCATTGGGATGATATCTACTTGCTCTTGGGACTGTTTTATGCTAGGTTGCATTAAGTATTTTTAAGCTAAACAAAACTTACTATTGTATATCATTCATAACATGTTTTGGTCAACTAATCAAGTATTTTCCAAACAACGTAAAAAAGAGGATTTCTTGTATTATGGTAAAGCTAATTGCATATAGGAAATCATCATAAGTAAACTAACGTATTTTCCGCCGCGTACAAACACACGTTTTGATCCATAAGGCCGAGGGATACGACCATCAAACTGAACGGTTTTCTTGCATTTAACTGATGGATTTCAACTAATAAAGTAAGCGTCAAGGTTTTGCCTGAGCGTGTGCAGTTATCCCCTACACGACGTGGCATCATAACACGTAGTTCCTCTTACTCTGATACGATGTATTCGTTGAGGAAATGCGGGTTGTGACAGTCACCCCGAGCGTCAACATCTAGTAATTTAGATCTCAGTGATCAAACTATTTTCTTCCTTTACATAACTTTGAGATTAACCATTGACTCTTTTTAAAAGTAATAATAAATAATTGAAGTGTATTTTTAATTATTTCATAAATTAATATTTATGCCAAGAACATCCTTCTACTAAAATATATACGCATACCGGCATAAGACTTCACATTTTACTATCTAGTTTTCGAGATCCTATCTAGCATTAGAATTTTCTACCCTTATAAAGAATGGTTTGCTCGAGACGAGCAACAAGTAAGTATGAAGGTGTTTGATGGATAGTAATTTAGTCATTATTTAGGGCTTAATCCTATGAGATATTTAAATAAATAATTACATTTCATCCTTGACTTTATAAAAATTTCGCCAAAATAATATTATGTTCTAATCTTATATATATTTTTCAATTTGTAGGAATACGACAGGCCTAAGGGAATTTATGTGCAATGTCCCGCTGCCGCATCGAAGAAGTTCGCATGCGAGTCCAACTTGTCAACATGGAGCTCGACCGAATATACTCAACTCCTCCAGCCACCTATGCAAATTACTATTCATTATATATATATGTATATGAGTGTACACACACACACACACACACAAACACACACACATTAGCATCTTCGAACGGGCTTCGCCCGTTCTCGATCGGGTTGTTTATCTCAGTCTGTATTGTTGTGCATTTGTGCATGTGATAGGTGATCCAGTGATTACTGTGTGGTTGGGCTATTTGCATGTGTTGTAGGTCTCTGTGGAGATAGTGTGATCCAGTGGGATTGTGTTGTAATCTCTGAGGATCCAAGTTATTGGAGAAGTGTCTTTTCTAACATTCTGTTAGAAAGGCGGGATGAACAGTGGTTGTACCCATATACTGGAGAACCACTATAAATCTTTGGTGTACTGTGTGAATGTCTTGAAAGCTGAACTAATTAATCACAATAGGGCTTTAATCAGTTAAAGGTCAAAAGAATATAAAAAAGTCCTTAATAACATATTCACCCTACCCTCTAGGTGATTAGCTACCATTGTATTCAAAGACTTCCAGGCTCTACCCCTGTGTGGGTTAGAAGATGGCCAAGGAACTTTCCTCAGCTTGCCCCAAAGACGCACTTCAAGGGGTTTAGCCGCATCTTGTATTTCCGCAAGGAGGCGAACGTTTCTCCCAAGTCAAGAAGATGGGAGTCCACCTCCCTATTCTTCACCATGAGGTCGTCGACATAGACCTCCATATTCCTCCCCCTCTGATTTTGGAAAACCCGATCCATCATACTCTGTCACGTGGCTCCTACATTCTTTAGCCCAAATGGCATCATCTTATAGCTGAAGCATCCCTCCCTCTTGATGAAGGAGTCATCTTTGACATGGGGGGGGGGGGTGCATCCAAATTTGATGGTAATGTGAAAAAGCATCTAAAAAAGCTCATAATAGAAAAACTGACGTTTGGATCAATCAGTGCGTCGATCTGAGGCAGGGGTAGCAATCCTTAGTGCATGATTTATTTAAAAGCGAAAAATCTACACATCCTCCACCTTTCATCCCCTTTTTTACCATTAGCACGTTGGATACCCAACCTGAACACTGCATCTCCGATACAAAACCTGCCTCCAGAAGCTTCTTTACCTCCTCGCGGATGGGATCCTCCAACTTCGTGGTGATGGTCCTCATCTTCTATCGGATGGGGAGTGTCCTAGGGTCGATAGTTTGAGTCCTTGCATCTAATTCTAAAATTACTACCTTTGTTGACACAAATTTGAGTATTTCTATCCTTTCTTTTTGATCCACCCTCAACATCTCGCTACCAAATATACACTTAAATTTTGAGTAAATTATCGTAAAAAAGGGTGTTGAATCAAAAAACAAAATTTCATACTGATATGCAGCCTAGGTATGCATATGCATACTTGGAATGATCACAACTATGAAGAAAAGAATATGAGTGTTGATTCAAAAAAGAAAAAAAATTCATAGTGATATGTGACCTAGGTATGCACATGCATACTTGGAATGATCCCAACTATGATAAGCAAATTCTCATAATGATATGCCGACTAGATATGCACATACATACTTGGAATGATCTCAATTATGAATAAAAAGAGAAATCGAAATTTAGCTCAAAACTCTTCGTTTACGTGGATTGCGCCTTCATGTTTACCACTGTTTACATAACCCTTAAACCCATGCCTTAAATTGCATTCTATTTAAGACATAAAAAATCTATAGAGTTGATTTGATATGAAGTGTAGTGGAGAATGTGCAATCAGGTAAGCTTATGGTCATCGATATTGATGGATTTCTTTGGAGGTCACCCGAGCGTCAACATCTAGTAATTTAAATCTCAACGATCAAACTATTTTCTTCCTTTTACATAACTTTGAGATTAACCATTGACTCTTTTTAAAAGTAATAATAAATAATTGAAGTGTATTTTTAATTATTTCATAAATTAATATTTATGCCAAGAACATCCTTCTACTAAAATATATACGCATACCGGCATAAGACTTCACATTTTACTATTTAGTTTTCGAGATTCTATCTAGCATTAGATTTTTCTACCCTTATAAAGAATGGTTTGCTCGAGATCTTATTATATAAAGCAATATAGGTATTTGAAGGCACACCATAGATCAAACAAGAGTCATTGGATCATGAGAGAGAGCATGAAATGGGGGGGAGAGAGTTGAGAGAGAGAGGGAAGGGAGAGAGAGAAAAAGAGAGAGAGGGGAGGAGAGAGAGGGAGAGAGATTGGGAAGGGAGAGAAAGAGGAGGGAGAAAAAATTGCGTGAAATTAATGTTTTTACGGCAAAACATGAATTTTTTTATAAAATAAAAATTCTTATATTGATTTATATTTTTTACGGTCATTTTGAGTACTCATATGTATATATTGCGGGCACTGTCCGTCTTGATGTGAGTGCATCCCGCTTTGATGTGGGTACATCCCGCTTTGATGCTCTCACCTTGAGGAGTGTTTATCACGTATCAAGCATGAAGAAGAACCTCTTCTCTGTGACTAATGAGGTGGATGTCGGCTATCATATTCTGTTCGGCCTGACAGAAGTGAAGTTTCTCTCCAATGTGTCAGCAGTGAAGGCTAACATTGCTCATGTAGGGATAAGGGTAAAGTTTCTCTACAATGTGAAGTTTCTCTACGAGCATCTTCGCACGGGCTACGCCCGTGCTCGATGCTCTCGGGCGGCCTTCGGCCGCATTCAGGAGGGCTTCGCCCGCCTCCGAATGAGCTTCTCCAGTGCTCGATGCGTCGCTGCGCGCTGCGCCCGCATCATCGTTGCAGACTGCGCCCGCATCAAAGCGGAATGTACCCACATCAAAGCGGGATGCACTCACATCAAGACGGACAGTGCCTGTAATATATACATATGAGTACTCAAAATGACCGTAAAAAATATAAATCAATATAAGAATTTTTATTTTATAAAAAAAATCATGTTTTGCCGTAAAAACATTAATTTCACGCATTTTTTTCTCCCTCTTCTTTCTCTCTCTTCCCAATCTCTCTCCCTCTCTCTCCTCCCCTCTCTCTCTTTTTCTCTCTCTCCCTTCCCTCTCTCTCTCAACTCTCTCCCCCCCCCATTTCATGCTCTCTCTCATGATCCAATGGCTCTTGTTTGATCTATGGTTTGCCTTCAAATACCTATATTGCTTTATATAATAAGATATATATATATATATATATATATATATATATATATATATATATATATATATATATATATATATATATATATATATATATATATATATATATATATATATATCATGAATAAATTTAAATAAACATCTTGGCCAAGTTAGTATGATATATAACTTTAAGGTCATGGGATCAGGTCCTATGCATCTTATATTTTTTTATTACCATCTTTTTATTTCTAATATATTTATTTTTCATTATATTTCTACATATTTTTTATCATTTATTTTCTTTGAATGTCGCATTTATTTATCAATTTTAGATATAATTCAAAGTAGTAATTTTCATTTTTTAATACATTGCATATACTGCACACACAAAGAAAAATCTATGCGTCTGCCACTGACTGAGAGGGATCAAAGACAACTTGTCTAACAGTTGGGATGCGTGATTTAAACTAGGGAGAGGTCAGAGGCGCAAGAGTTTTTGAATTGCCTGTAACAGGAGCTCGTGAGCAGCAGCGACAAGGTCCCGCGTTCATGGAAGTATACAGAAACTTCTCTTCCAAAATCAAAGCTGAGCTTGTCACAGATGAGGCACAAAAAGATTTTTTGAAACCTTGGTGGGGGTATAATGTGCCTCAAAATGTGTACTTGGGAGTTCTATTTATGGGCAATTTAGGGGTGGTCTGCAAGTAAACATCCTCTCTTGAGGTACTGGGCATTCGACAAGCTGGATGATGACGTCACCGTATTTGCGAGGTCCTGTTGTGAGCTCAATTGGCGAGCTCATGCAGAATGAGAGAAGAGCAAGCTGATGAGATAAGCTCCAGTGCGACAAGCTCGACGGCCTGATCTTCAAAGCATACCATGAAACTCATCTGGACCGTCCGATCTTCAAAAAATCGCTTCTGGCCATTGTATCTCAACAAAGGACCTGCCAATATCCAAATCTCCCAAAACAATCATTGTTCACTGCCAAAAAAATCTTGATACCTATCGTGAGCTCCCGCCCCCTCACAGCCTCACGCCCGCCGCTGCCAGCGGCCTGCCCGGCGCCCACCGGCGGGTTCGTCGGCCTCCGGCGAACCCCCGGGGGGTTGTCCGGCGACGAGCGGGCAGGGCCAGCGCCGATGGGCGCCGGGCAGGCCGCCGGCGGCGGCGGGGGTGAGCCCGTGAGGGGGCGGGAGTGCGGGATGGGATTGGTTTTTTTTTCTTTTTTTAATTTAATAATTTATATGTTTTTATAATTAACAAAATAATTTAAATGCTTTTAAATAATTTTATAATTAGGCCTCGCCCTGCCGGGGGTCAAGCGGGCGAAGCCCGCAGCGACGCATCGAGAACATGCGAAGCCCGTTCGAAGATGCTAGTGTGTGTGTGTGTGTGCGCGCGTGCGCGTGCGTGTCTACACTCATATATATATATATATATATATATATATATATATATATATATATATATATATATATATATATATATATATATATATATATATACTAGCATTTTCGAACGGGCTCCGCCCGTTCTCGATGCGTCGCTGCGGGCTTCGCCCGCAATCAAGCGGGCTTCGCCTGCTTGACCTCCCGACGGGCTTCGCCCGCCCCCCGCCGGGCGTTCGCCCGTTCTCGATGCGTCGCTCCGCAATCAAGCGGGCTTCGCCCGCCCCCGGCGGGCTTCGCCCGCCCCCGGCGAACATTTAAAATAATTTTAAAATAAATCTTTATATAATTTTAAAAAAATCATTTAATTATTAATTATATATATTTATTAATTATTAAATATTAAAAAAAAAGAAAAAACGGATCGATCTGCGGAAGCCCGTCCCGCACCCCTCACTGTCGCCGGCGGCGGAGCCGCCGGCGGCCTGCCCGGCGCCCACCGGCGGGTTCGCCGGCCTCCGGCGAACCCGCCGATGGGCGCCGGGCAGGCCGCCGGCGGCTCCGCCGCCGGCGACAGTGAGGGGTGCGGGACGGGCTTCCGCAAGCGGGGGGTTATCGGGGTAACAGCAGGAATGAACAGTGCCTTTTTCTTGGCATTGTTTAATTGCAGACCGTCGTATATGAATTCAACGGTTAGATTTGAGTTCCTCGAAATCGGACGGTCTACATTGCACATAAATTCCCTCAGGCCTGTCGTATTCCTACAAAATGAAAAATATATATAAGATTAAAACATAATATTATTTTGGCGAAATTTTTATAAAGTCAAGGATGAAATGTAATTATTTATTTAAATATCTCATAGGATTAAGCCCTAAATAATGACTAAATTAATAGTCATCAAACACCTTCATACTTACTTAGCACGTTGGATACCCAACCTGAACACTGCATCTCCGATACAAAACCTGCCTCCAGAAGCTTCTTTACCTCCTCGCGGATGGGATCCTCCAACTTCGTGGTGATGGTCCTCATCTTCTATCGGATGGGGAGTGTCCTAGGGTCGATAGTTTGAGTCCTTGCATCTAATTCTAAAATTACTACCTTTGTTGACACAAATTTGAGTATTTCTATCCTTTCTTTTTGATCCACCCTCAACATCTCGCTACCAAATATACACTTAAATTTTGAGTAAATTATCGTAAAAAAGGGTGTTGAATCAAAAAACAAAATTTCATACTGATATGCAGCCTAGGTATGCATATGCATACTTGGAATGATCACAACTATGAAGAAAAGAATATGAGTGTTGATTCAAAAAAGAAAAAAAATTCATAGTGATATGTGACCTAGGTATGCACATGCATACTTGGAATGATCCCAACTATGATAAGCAAATTCTCATAATGATATGCCGACTAGATATGCACATACATACTTGGAATGATCTCAATTATGAATAAAAAGAGAAGTCGAAATTTAGCTCAAAACTCTTCGTTTACGTGGATTGCGCCTTCATGTTTACCACTGTTTACATAACCCTTAAACCCATGCCTTAAATTGCATTCTATTTAAGACATAAAAAATCTATAGAGTTGATTTGATATGAAGTGTAGTGGAGAATGTGCAATCAGGTAAGCTTATGGTCATCGATATTGATGGATTTCTTTGGAGGTCACCCGAGCGTCAACATCTAGTAATTTAAATCTCAACGATCAAACTATTTTCTTCCTTTTACATAACTTTGAGATTAACCATTGACTCTTTTTAAAAGTAATAATAAATAATTGAAGTGTATTTTTAATTATTTCATAAATTAATATTTATGCCAAGAACATCCTTCTACTAAAATATATACGCATACCGGCATAAGACTTCACATTTTACTATTTAGTTTTCGAGATTCTATCTAGCATTAGATTTTTCTACCCTTATAAAGAATGGTTTGCTCGAGACGAGCAACAAGTAAGTATGAAGGTGTTTGATGACTATTAATTTAGTCATTATTTAGGGCTTAATCCTATGAGATATTTAAATAAATAATTACATTTCATCCTTGACTTTATAAAAATTTCGCCAAAATAATATTATGTTTTAATCTTATATATATTTTTCATTTTGTAAGAATACGACAGGCCTGAGGGAATTTATGTGCAATGTAGACCGTCCGATTTCGAGGAACTCAAATCTAACCGTTGAATTCATATACGACGGTCTGCAATTAAATAATGCCAAGAAAAAGGCACTGTTCATTCCTGCTGTTACCCCGATAACCCCCCGCTTGCGGAAGCCCGTCCCGCACCCCTCACTGTCGCCGGCGGCGGAGCCGCCGGCGGCCTGCCCGGCGCCCACCGACGGGTTCGCCGGAGGCCGGCGAACTCGCCGGTGGGCGCCGGGCAGGCCGCCGGCGGCTCCGCCGCCGGCGACAGTGAGGGGTGCGGGACGGGCTTCCGCAGATCGATCCGTTTTTTTCTTTTTTTTTTAATATTTAATAATTAATAAATATATATAATTAATAATTAAATGATTTTTTTAAAATTATATAAAGATTTATTTTAAAATTATTTTAAATGTTCGCCGGGGGCGGGCGAAGCCCGCCGGGGGGCGGGCGAAGCCCGCTTGATTGCGGAGCGACGCATCGAGAACGGGCGAACGCCCGGCGGGGGGCGGGCGAAGCCCGCCGGGAGGTCAAGCGGGCGAAGCCCGCTTGATTGCGGGCGAAGCCCGCAGCGACGCATCGAGAACGGGCGGAGCCCGTTCAAAGATGCTAGTATATATATATATATATATATATATATATATATATATATATATATATATATATATATATATAGATATATATATATATATATATATATATATATATATATATATATATATATATATATATATATATATATATATATATATATATATATGTGAGTGTAGACACGCACGCGCACGCGCACACGCGCGTGCGAGCACGCGCGCACACACACACACACTAGCATCTTCGAACGGGCTTCGCATGTTCTCGATGCGTCGCTGCGGGCTTCGCCCGCTTGACCCCCCGGCCGGGCGAGGCCTAATTATAAAATTATTTAAAAGCATTTAAATTATTTTGTTAATTATAAAAACATATAAATTATTAAATTAAAAAAAGAAAAAAAAACCAATCCCATCCCGCACTCCCGCCCCCTCACGGGCTCACCCCCGCCGCCGCCGGCGGCCTGCCCGGCGCCCATCGGCGCTGGCCCTGCCCGCTCGTCGCCGGACAACCCCCCGGGGGTTTGCCGGAGGCCGACGAACCCGCCGGTGGGCGCCGGGCAGGCCGCTGGCAGCGGCGGGCGTGAGGCTGTGAGGGGGCGGGAGCTCACGATAGGTATCAAGATTTTTTTGGCAGTGAACAATGATTGTTTTGGGAGATTTGGATATTGGCAGGTCCTTTGTTGAGATACAATGGCCAGAAGCGATTTTTTGAAGATCGGACGGTCCAGATGAGTTTCATGGTATGCTTTGAAGATCAGGCCGTCGAGCTTGTCGCACTGGAGCTTATCTCATCAGCTTGCTCTTCTCTCATTCTGCATGAGCTCGCCAATTGAGCTCACAACAGGACCTCGCAAATACGGTGACGTCATCATCCAGCTTGTCGAATGCCCAGTACCTCAAGAGAGGATGTTTACTTGCAGACCACCCCTAAATTGCCCATAAATAGAACTCCCAAGTACACATTTTGAGGCACATTATACCCCCACCAAGGTTTCAAAAAATCTTTTTGTGCCTCATCTGTGACAAGCTCAGCTTTGATTTTGGAAGAGAAGTTTCTGTATACTTCCATGAGCGCGGGACCTTGTCGCTGCTGCTCACGAGCTCCTGTTACAGGCAATTCAAAAACTCTTGCGCCTCTGACCTCACCCTAGTTTAAATCACGCATCCCAACTGTTAGACAAGTTGTCTTTGATCCCTCTCAGTCAGTGGCAGACGCATAGATTTTTCTTTGTGTGTGCAGTATATGCAATGTATTAAAAAATGAAAATTACTACTTTGAATTATATCTAAAATTGATAAATAAATGCGACATTCAAAGAAAATAAATGATAAAAAATATGTAGAAATATAATGAAAAATAAATATATTAGAAATAAAAAGATGGTAATAAAAAAATATAAGATGCATAGGACCTGATCCCATGACCTTAAAGTTATATATCATACTAACTTGGCCAAGATGTTTATTTAAATTTATTCATGATATATATATATATATATATATCTTATTATATAAAGCAATATAGGTATTTGAAGGCACACCATAGATCAAACAAGAGCCATTGGATCATGAGAGAGAGCATGAAATGGGGGGGGGGGGGGAGAGTTGAGAGAGAGAGGGAAGGGAGAGAGAGAAAAAGAGAGAGAGGGGAGGAGAGAGAGGGAGAGAGATTGGGAAGAGAGAGAAAGAAGAGGGAGAAAAAATTGCGTGAAATTAATGTTTTTACGGCAAAACATGAATTTTTTTATAAAATAAAAATTCTTATATTGATTTATATTTTTTACGGTCATTTTGAGTACTCATATGTATATATTACAGGCACTGTCCGTCTTGATGTGAGTGCATCCCGCTTTGATGTGGGTACATTCCGCTTTGATGCGGGCGCAGTCTGCAACGATGATGCGGGCGCAGCGCGCAGCGACGCATCGAGCACTGAAGAAGCTCATTCGGAGGCGGGCGAAGCCCTCCTGAATGCGGCCGAAGGCCGCCCGAGAGCATCGAGCACGGGCGTAGCCCGTGCGAAGATGCTCGTAGAGAAACTTCACATTGTAGAGAAACTTTACCCTCATCCCTACATGAGCAATGTTAGCCTTCACTGCTGACACATTGAAGAGAAACTTCACTTCTGTCAGGCCGAACAGAATATGATAGCCGACATCCACCTCATTAGTCACAGAGAAGAGGTTCTTCTTCATGCTTGATACGTGATAAACACTCCTCAAGGTGAGAGCATCAAAGCGGGATGTACCCACATCAAAGCGGGATGCACTCACATCAAGACGGACAGTGCCCGCAATATATACATATGAGTACTCAAAATGACCGTAAAAAATATAAATCAATATAAGAATTTTTATTTTATAAAAAAATTCATGTTTTGCCGTAAAAACATTAATTTCACGCAATTTTTTTCTCCCTCCTCTTTCTCTCCATTCCCAATCTCTCTCCCTCTCTCTCCTCCCCCTCTCTCTCTTTTTCTCTCTCTCCCTTCCCTCTCTCTCTCAACTCTCTCCCCCCCCCCCCATTTCATGCTCTCTCTCATGATCCAATGGCTCTTGTTTGATCTATGGTGTGCCTTCAAATACCTATATTGCTATATATAATAAGATATATATATAATAGAAGTTTCCGGCAAATTCCCTCGGCGCCACCACCTCAACTCGGTAACCTCCCTACAGCTGCTGCACATGCAAGCTCAGCCACCTCTAACAGGACCACCACCTTAACAGCTCCTCTGTATGAAGCACCAAAGCTCCGGCCAGCACCTCCACCTCCATGCAGCTCACGGCCAGCCCACTGCTCCCTCCAGCGCCATCACCATGCGGAATCCAAGCTCCATGCCGCCACGGCAGCTCCTCCATGCCTGCAGGTCACGGACAGCCCACTGCTCCCTCCATGCCTTGCATAACGCCGCTGATGCAGCCACCGTTTCGCCCGGAAGAGATAAAGATCAACAATAATGACTGATTTAATATCATTTGGCCGAATACTATAGCATGAATAGTAACAGCCAAATGAAATTAAATTCGGCAGTTGGTGACTTTGTGCTAATCAAAAAAATTACAAGTACCTCATTTCTACTGTAGAGAGAAGAGGCATTCAAGAAGAAAATTTTCATTTCCGTCCCTAGATTGCACGATTGGAGAAGTTTCATTTTAGAATCGCTCGTCAAGTTGCCTCGTTTTTCTGTCTTTATTTTTGTTCAATAATCTTGTACGGTTTCCCGTTTCTTTTAGAAATACAAAATCAAATTTTATTTTCACTCAGAAATAATTCTATTTCAATTTTTGTCTCTTGTCATCTTCATTTTTCGTTTTTTTATGATGTCGCATTTTTTTAAGAATGATCCCCCCGTCTACATGAGTAACTAATATCTATAGTGCTCGATCGAGATGATACGAGGATGAGATAATATTGTTATGGTTTTAGATTTGCTTCTCTAATTGTTGAACGCCTACGATTTACCTTTGATCAAAATTGATATATCGTCAATATATAGTTTTCATTTTGTTTTCGTTTTTTAGTTAGCCGAGAGGCTCGTAAGATGAATCTATCGCTTATAGGTAAAAAAAGTAGAACACAATCCTCGAGAGAGGACAACGTAACTATTTCGGATTGGAGTAAAATCTAATAGCGAAGGTCACTACCTAAAATAAGTCTTAGGCGATGTGATTTGAGAACGTGATTTCGGTCGATACACCTATGCTTAGTTGAACCTAATCATCGAAAGAGGGGTGTTCATGCTTTAGGAACCTCCACACTCAAGACCTCTTCAACAAAAGAATTGCATTTTATTTTTATTTTGTATCTTCTTTTTCCGAGATGATTCAAAGATCTGGTACTAGCTTTTAAACTATCAAATTAATTCCGTTAACATTTCTAGTTTTTACTTTTCACAACCCAACTCCAATTTCTAATTGGTAAGATAATAACGAGTTTCAAAGTAGAATTACTCAACCACCCTGAATTTAATACGATCTTAGTTTTTATAAACGTATACTACTCCCGATACAGTACACTTGTCGTTGTTAATTGCAGACATAGTTTTGCAAATCAAGGGGCTACACTCAACACCTTGGGTCCAAAGAGTTCAACCCACTGCGGGTGTAACATCTCATATTACTTCTAGACCCCTTAACTCAGATTGGGTTGGACATGGGGTGGAGTTAGGGTGGATTTACATAGGGCCCACTATAGGGTTCGAGTCAAATCAGGTCAAACTAGCCCAAAATGGAATCATAGGTACACATTGACCCCACCACTATGACCCTAACCCGAAAAACAATCTATGTGAACCAAAAGCCACATCATTGGGTTAACCATTGACCCAAGTTGACTCAAGTCAACCATAACCCAAATTTGGTCAAATCCACACATATAAGCCCAATTAGCCCAAGTGGGGCATCACCATGGTCCAACCCATGTTGGGTGATGACAAGGGGTTCATGACCATCAAGTAGGGTCAGCTCACTTATCAAGTTGACCAAGTCAACCCTAAAAGTCAACTTGGTCAACATAAGGCCTAAAGAGAAAAAGGGAGGCCAAGCCCATTCCCAATGGGCAAAGCGCATGAGCCAAGGCCAATGACCAGCCTAAATGGTTAATGACAGCCCCTACCCCTCTAAAATAGGAGAGAGAGTGCATGCATGGGGTGTTTTTGGAAATTTGGGGAAAGAGAGGAGAGAGATGAGAGGGAAAAGGGGGCTGGAGGACACTTGGCCCTCCTCCTCCCTCCCAAAGCTCAGTTCTGAGCTTAGGAATAATAACCCAGCCAAATTATATCAAAGGAGGTGCCACTTGGAGCCAAGGAGGAGTATCCAAGGTGGTGGCCGAAATTCCCACTACTCAAAACAACATAACCAGCCACCTCACCCCCATTTTGACCTCACCATCAGCTTCAGAAGGCCGATAGGAGTGGAATTCGATATCTGGATCAAAGCTTTTGGTGGAGAAACGAGTTCGGGAGCAAGCTCGCCGGAGAGGAGAAATTCCATGGCCGACCACCGCCGCTGTCGCCGTCGGGCTCCGATCAAGGTCCGTTTCACCTCACCTCTACCCGTACTAGTTTCCTAGATCTATTAGGCGGGACATCAGGCTCAAATGAGCCAGATCTAAGTTGAGCTTTTTCATGAATTTCAGATTTTTTGATGGAGTGCAAGTTCGCCGGAAACCGCCGCCTCCGGCGGCCAAGTCGCCGCCGAACGTTAGCCCTCACTTCAACGGAGGTGTTGGTGGTGGTGGCCGGCCAGGGAGGTGGTTGGGTGGCCGGGAAATGGCCTTGGAAGGTGCTCCAGGTCGGGCAAATCGCGGCCCTTGGCTCCATGGAGAAGATGAACAGATGCCCTTCATTCTGCTTTAAGATTCGTGTCATATCAAATTCAATTTTCTGTCCCTGTTTTTACTGTCCCTTGCATGTCACTTTTAGGTCTCTTAGAGACATTTCCAGAAACTAGACTCTAAATAAAAGTTCTAGCTTAAGGTATTAAATTTAAATGACAACCTTAAACATGTGATTTGGTGTAGTATACAGTGCTGTAGGACAGTTTTCCTAGGACTGGTCCTAGACAAGAGCAGAACTTCATTTTGATGCCCAAGTCAAACCATTAATAAACATGGCCCCAAATTTTGGGTACATGCTTGATTAGGGCGTATTTAGCCCCTGCCAAAAATTGAGAATTTTTGGGGATACCTTTCCTATAGTTTTTGCTTAATCATCAAAAAGTAAATAAATGAAATAATTTGAGTTGTATGGCCCCAAATTTTGGTGGCATGCCCTTAGGGGCATTATCAGTGTATGTTTAAAATTGCAGCCAATTTGGACAACAACAAGTTGGGTAACTCCACTTGCATGTGTTGGCTTGTTATAGGCTTGGTGTGCATTTAGCTTAAAATGAAATATTGTGTATTCAATAAATTTGGAACACTCAAAAATCATGATTTTATTTATAGAGACATATTAGGGTGTAATACACCCCGCATAGTAATAATGAGATTTTTTGGAAGCAAAAATCACATTATTTGGAATTTTTGAAAAATTGGACCTTTTGATAAATAAATTTTAAAATAGGCTTATCCATGAGATAAATTACCCAATTTTTGTCAAGGTCAGTATCATATGAGACTTAACTTCTGAAAATTTTTATTTCTTTGTTTGATGAATTTTAAGTGGAGTTATGTAAAAATTACAATTTTTACCATTATCACATTTATTTATAAATTGATGGACTATTCAGTAGAAAATTATAAAAAATTTTCAAGGGTTGTATTTGTCAATAAATAACCTTGGATATTTATCTCAGCATTTCTGGATGACTCATTAAATTTTTAAAACTTATAATGGCATTTTGGTAAATTGTAAAGAATTGAATTTGGTAGGCCATTACACTATAGAAGTTGATGAAACTCTGCCATTAGCCTTAAACTAATGATATATAAGCTCTGTAAGTTTCCTAGAATTTTCAGTAATGTATTTCTCTTACTTCATTTGGAAAATGACAATTGTATGAATTTTGTATTAATTAAGGAATAAATATAAATAATCAAAGGAAAATTATAAATTTTGGTAGACAACAATATGACACCAAGATACATCTCAAAAAAAATTCCTTAGGTCAGTGGATTTAAATTTGTGATACTTCATGTATTAAATGACATAGGGGATTAAAGTAATAATTTAATTAAAGCCCTTAATGATTTAGGAAAATTATGGAAATTCATCCTAGTCATCATGTAGGTCCATACCATCCTAGGATAAATGAATTGAGGCATATGTATAGAGGAATTGGAAGTTCCATTTCGGGGTGGTATTAGGTCATGAGATGCGCATAACATAAATGAGTTAAGAGTATATGGACCGCCAGGGGATAGATCGACGTCGAGCTAGAGATTGAAGTTGGTGAATAACCCTGGTGGGTAGTATTGTTAATGACGAGAATAAAAGTGCAAGTCCTTAGGTAGTAACTGGAGTGGAGGCTGACGGAAGACCGTCGGTTTCCCGGTAATATCTTAAGTCATTAGGATAATTCCAGAGCAATAATGAGAGCTGGGGTAAATTATGGGTAGTCATCAACTAAAGTAAATATCCTTGCGAAAGGGAACTTTGGGCGTAATTCCATCGTAGTTCCTAGTGCCCCCGAGATCCCTTCACCGGGTATACCCTGGGCAGTCCTGGGATTCACCTTAAATCACTAAGTATAATAATTCGTAGACAAGAGTAGTCTAATAGGTTAGGACATTATGGTTTATTCTCACCCGTGATGGGTTGGAGGGAGATTTGTCTATTATGCTCACCCGTGATGGGTTGGAGAGATGGTGATAAATGCTCACCTGTGTAGGGTTTTAGAGATTCAGGACGGGTTGGTCCTGCGAGCTGAAGGCTCGAAATAAAATACTTGCATGTGCATAAATATAGTAGCGGGGCATGCAGTACTGGCCGTTCGTCACACCGATGACAGTACGGTGCACTAGGCGGTTGTGAGGGTTAGAGGGGCCAGTGGGTTGTTTTACACTGCAGTCTAGAGGACGATCCTCGATAACGCACATCCGACCCAAAAAGACTGACGGGTTATCAGCAAAGTACGTACGCGAGACTCTAGAGTGCACCTTGGACGTGTACAGAGGCATATGAGAGGGGTCTAAGGTTTGGTAGTGTGCATACCAGCCTAGAAGTGGAGACGCCCGCTCCGCTGCTGCCGTAGACACAGCGGTGATACCCGGGAGTGATGTCAGCTCTCAAAAAGTGGGAACTAAAGGTATGTGATCACAGAGTTGTTGTATGTGAGTTGCACTTGCCTGTGCATAAAATTGCATCATAACATTCGTTCATATTAGGTCATACGCTTCATAGATCCTTATCATATAAATTAGTATGAGCTCTTTTATATGATAAGTTAAATTTCCTGGAAATCCTAACTTATATATTTGTATGGATATTTATATAAGTTAGGGTACTTTTGTGATGATAGATAGTTTTACCTTTTAGTTTTACTTTACTTTTCTGCTCTTACTTTCTGCTTTTTACTTCCTCTATTAGTACTGCACTTTGTTTACTGGTACCATATACTTAGAACTGCTAGAGTAGAATAATAATATGCATTACAACTGCTAGTTAGATCTTTTCATCTGTTTCCACCTTTGCTACCCCTTGTTGTCCTCCGCTTCGTCCTCCCGCTCGGTGCCTAGGTGTTGCGAGGCGAGGTGCAGAGGAAACGACTTAATCTTTTTGACTAATGGTCGGTGACCATACTATTTTTAGGAGCCCGTGGAGATGGAGCACCAACACGATGAGGAGACAGGACTTGAGGAGCAGATACCGCTACCGCAGACTACTACTACTACTGCACGTCCTCATGTGGGACGAGTCTTGATGTATTAGATTAGCTTTCGCTTTGATTTGAGAGAGAGAGAGTTGATATGATGTACTGGGCATAAGCCCTTATTACTCTTTCATTTTGTACTCATTGTGGACTATGTTTCTGCACTCTTCATTTATATATATGATATGCACTTATGACTTGTGGACTAGTGGATTTGATATACTGCTATACTTCTTTTTCTCATATTGGCCTACATGTTATATGATCGTATTAGCCGGCAGAATCGGCGTGTTGCGGTGTCGACTAACCCGTGCGTTAGTGCCACCGTAAGACGGCGGTTCTGGGCATAAGACCTGGCATCCCTCCTTGGTAAGGGGTAGGGGGTCTTACAAATTGGTATCACTTGAACAAACGATCATACGAGAAAGAAGTCCACAACACTGGACCACCCCGCGCGAGCATTAGTTTGCGGACAAACTATGTAGCGGAAGCAGTGGTGTGCCCATGTGTAGAAAGTCACATAAAACAGTCCATTAAGTACAATGAGATAGGCCAATCCAATTAGGACACCACCTTAGCTTGACTTACCAAGAGGATTTTGTATTGTATCCGAGTTTTAAATCGACTTCAGAGATAGATTGGTTAAGGTATGGGGATACCCAAATTCACCAAGGGAAGAATTTGACGCAAGAGTCAATGCTTAAGGCTTAAATTCTGATGTCCCTGCTCTACCTATCGAGTGATATTATCACTTCTTACCCAAGCTGATAGGACCGCCTTAAGGAGAATTGGTGCATATAATATATTAGTGGAATAGTAGGGTACTCGTAAACTTAACCCTCATACTGATGACTTGATTACATTAAGACAACCACAGTGGTAAATACCAATGGTAGAATAAGAATCCAAGAAACCCATTTTGGTTGGGTCATGTGCTGATCTTAAAAAATTGGTCGTATAGTAACCTTGAAGGCCTAAGGTATATAACATAGTAATTAAGGTAGAAAACCAGGTCTAAAATTGTTAAAACTAAGGATTGAGTGCACATATAGAAGGAATGCACTGTAAATATTAAGGGAATTTAGCCCGACAGGTATGGGGGCTCATCCTTTTGTTTATTGGGCTAAATTGGTAACGACTTGAATTTCTCTAGACCTGGTTTATAAAACATGTGTCACAAACATAGTAATCTAGAAGACTTGATTAATTCACATGTTTCTCAAGTAAAGATGAGGTTTTGCATTCACATAATCGATAAGATAATTAACCCTCCCTAGAAGTTTGGGATATACGTAGAGGGTTGCCCGCTTAGATATATTACAACCATAGAACAAAGAAAGTCCCCATGAGACGTTAGAAACTTCCGCGGACTCGTGAATTAGATCATTACTTGGCACAACTATAAGAGAGATTGTAATTTCGTCATTGCATTATGACATGATGTATCCCAAAGATCGAAACGAGTTGCGTATAATCCACAAGAAATCGAACAAGTGGCCTTTCGATAAACTAAAATCAAGCAGTAACGACGATACAAAAGGTTTTATGTATAATTAGAGGAATGTGTTACCTCAGCAAATCACGTTCCTAGATGCCCTAACACCTTAACCTAATTGACGTGATACGCGATTAATGTTTATATCATCGGTTAACGATTTGATCAATGAACTCAGATATATTACAAGAGAAAACCAATGTGAATAGAAAATTTAGTATAAGTCAGAATGATAGTCGGAAATTCTGCATAGCTGTGGCTCTTAGGAAAGTCACTATGACTTTCACATATTAAATGTGTAGAATTGGGGGAAGTAGAAATGATGATGGATCACTGCAATCCGCGCCTACCTGACATGCTCAGGCCACAATGTTAGAAACATACAGATCGAAATAGAATAACATCATGGTAACGTGAAGGAGTGATTACGGGTCTTAACTATGACTTGATTGGAGCCCATCAAGTAAGAATTGAAATATTTGAGTAATTATGTCTATAACACTAGGGGTATAACTGTCCCAGAGAAACTTAAAGTCAAGTGAAAAATCAAAATTGGAAGACATATATTATAAGTATGATCCTTTGGATGTGACTCTGATGATCATAAGAATCAAAACAAAAGTGTTCGATGATGATTTACAGGTGGTGTATTCTCTCAAAGAATCAATCCTTTCCAAATTTAAATGGTTTACTCACCCTTATACCTTGGGAGATAGTTAAGTTATAATTAGAAATCTTGATAGGATAACGTCTTGCGTTTAAGAATATAATGATTAAGTTTGCTATGGTTATGTATGATTTAGTACTACCTTATTTGATCCTAAAAGAGGCTAGGATTTGGAGAATTAAACACAATGATGAAATATCATTACTATTCACGCGTACATGATATAGCCAGTCACTTGATCATAATGGTGAACTATGACCTTGAATGACTCAATTAAGCAAAAACCATTATATTGGAACTTAGGAATTGAAATGAGGTAACGTTATGATAGATAAGATTAATCTCCTATGACATGACATTTAAAAATGTAACGACTCAACAAAAAATTCAAATGAGGTGGATGATTAGTTGAAACATACGCATAGGTATGATCCCTTGATTATGACAAGATCGAGAACTGGGACACATACATTGATAACATCATGATCATTTTAGGAAATTCATGACTATGAAGAGACCAATTTTTGCTTGCTAAGGTGAATACGGTGAAATTACACGAGAAGTAATGAGTGTTTATAAGATTCTCGTTATAATGGAAATGATTTGTGTCAGACCTCACCAATTCTGAAAAGATACGCTTATAATTTTATGATTTAGATTATATGTGAAAAGCGATTGGGAGTCATCTGTATCAACATCAATATCAATACTGATCGCTTGATGTACTCTTGAAAGGTGAACGCTTTATAAATCATGTATTACTATTTATATAAAGGTGTGATAAGTCATGAATCTGGAAGAAACATGATGATGATCTCTTCATCACATCATAATCTTGGAAGTTGGTTAATTACTATGCATAAGTTGGATCTTCGTCATAAATGATATCACGATAACTTGTATTGGAAGAATCTATATGGTATAAGACATAAGGCATGATGCGATTCTGAAAGAGAAATATGAGATTTATGTGCTCAATTCTACATATAAGATTACTAATTCTCACATACTTGGTGATACTTGTTCGTAAGGGACATTGAACCAACCTATGATTAAGATTTATTTAATGATAATGTGTCAGAAGACTTGGAAATATGCTCACGTAACCTTGATTGTGAATATCACGAAGTATAACGAAAATACATTTGGAAGGGACGGTTACCGCTGATAGAGTTTTCTTATAAAGAACATATGCGAGACAAGTATTGAAATGAGTCCTTATAAAGCTTTGTATGAGAAGAAGTGTCAGACACCGCTATCTTGGGTTCAGGATGTAGACACGAGGACTCTTGGTTCTGATTATGTGAAGGATACAGAGGCACAAGAAGCTCAGTCCTCGATACATGGGGCCATACTTGATCCTCGAACGGATCGGCCCCCTAGCTTACCGACTGCAGCTGCCACCGGAGTTTAGTATCCTACACGACGTCTTCCACATCTCTTCTCTACGAAGAGCTCTCCATCGGCCAGAGCAACATATTACCGCTACAGCAGGCCCGATAGCTCCTGATAGATCAGCTCGTTTAGAACCAATCCGGATCAATGATACAACGGTCCGAGTGTTGCGGGAGAAGAAGGTTCACCTAGTGAAGATAATGTGGTTCAACCACGGACGGGAGAAGCACATCTGGGAGTCGATGGATCTGATGCAAGAACAACACCCCGAGCTGTTCACTTCAGGTAAGGCTTTAATTAATGTTTAAAGTATACTTGAAAACCCCGTAGACCCAAACTTGAATTTCGGGGATGAAATTATTCTTTTGTTTATTAGGATTTGTAACATCTCATATTACTTCTAGACCCCTTAACTCAGATTGGGTTGGACATGGGGTGGAGTTAGGGTGGATTTACATAGGGCCCACTATAGGGTTCGAGTCAAATCAGGTCAAATTAGCCCAAAATGGAATCATAGGTACACATTGACCCCACCACTATGCCCCTAACCCTAAAAGCAATCTATGTGAACCAAAAGCCACATCATTGGGTCAACCATTGACCCAAGTTGACTCAAGTCAACCATAACCCAAATTTGGTCAAATCCACACATATAAGCCCAATTAGCCCAAGTGGGGCATCACCATGGTCCAACCCATGTTGGGTGATGACATGGGGTTCATGACCATCAAGTGGGGCCAGCCCACTCATCAAGTTGACCAAGTCAACCCTAAAAGTCAACTTGGTCAACATAAGGCCTAAAGAGAAAAAGGGAGGCCAAGCCCATTCCCAATGGGCAAAGCGCATGAGCCAAGGACAATGACCAGCCTAAATGGTTAATGACAGCCCCTACCCCTCTAAAATAGGAGAGAGAGTGCTTGCATGGGGTGTTTTTGAAAATTTGGGGAAAGAGAGGAGAGAGATGAGAGGGAAAAGGGGGATGGAGGACACTTGGCCCTCCTCCTCCCTCCCAAAGCTTAGTTCTGAGCTTAGGAATAATCACCCAGCCAAATTATATCAAAGGAGGTGCCACTTGGAGCCAAGGAGGAGCATCCAAGGTGGTGGCCGAAATTCCCACTACTCAAAAACACATAACCAACCACCTCACCCCCATTTTGACCTCACCATCAGCTTCAGAAGGCCGAGAGGAGTGGAATTCGATATCTGGATCAAAGCTTTTGGTGGAGAAACGAGTTCGGGAGCAATCTCGCAGGAGAGGAGAAATTCCATGGCCGACCACCGCCGCCGCCGCCGTCGGGCTCCGATCAAGGTCCGTTTCACCTCACCTCTACCCGTACTAGTTTTTTAGATCTATTAGGCGAGACATCAGGCTCAAATGAGCCAGACCCAAGGTGAGCGTTTTCATGAATTTCGGATTTTTTGATGGAGTGCAAGTTCGCCGGAAACCGCCGCCTCCGGCGGCCAAGTTGCCGCCGAACGTTAGCCCTCACCTCAACGGAGGTGTTGGTGGTGGTGGCCGGCCAGGGAGGTGATTGGATGGCCGGGAAATGGCCTTGGAAGGTGTTCCAGGTCGGGCAAATCGCGGCCCTTGGCTCCATGGAGAAGATGAACAAATGCCCTCCATTCTGCTTTAAGATTCGTGCCATATCAAATTCAATTTTCCGTCCCTGTTTTTATTGTCCCTTGCATGTCACGTTTAGGCCTCTTAGAGGCATTTCCAGAAACTGGACTCTAAATAAAAGTTGTAGCTTAAGGTCTTAATTTAAATGGCCACCTTAAACTTGTGATTTGGTATAGTATACAGTCCTGTAGTGCAGTTTTCCTAGGACTTGTCCTAGACAAGGGCAGAACTTCATTTTGATGTCTAAGTCAAACCATTACTCAACATGGCTCCAAATTTTGGGTACATGCATGATTAGGGCGTATTTAGCCCCTGCCAAAAATTGAGAATTTTTGGTTATAACTTTCCTATAGTTTTTGCTTAATCATCAAAAAGAAAATAAATGAAATAATCTGAGTTGTATGGATCCAAATGGCCCCAAATTTTGGTGGCATGTCCTTAGGGGCATTATCAGTGAATGTTTAAAATTTCAGCCAATGTGGACAACAGCAAGTTGGGTAACTCCACTTGCATGTGTTGGCTTGTTATAGGCTTGGTGTGCATTTAGCCTAAAATGAAATATTGTGTATTCAGCAAACTTGGAACACTCCAAAATCATGATTTTATTTATAGAGATATATTAGGGTGTAATACACCCCTCATAGTAATAATGGGATTTTTGGAAGCAAAATCCCATTATTTGGAATTTTTGAAAAATTGGATCTTTTGATAAATAAATTTTAGAGTAGGCTTATCCATGAGATAAATTGCCCAATTTTTGTCAAGGTCAGTATCATGTGAGATGTAACCCCTGAAAAGTTTTATTTATTTGTTTGATGAACTGTAAGTGGAGTTATGTAGAAATTACAATTTTTACCAATATCACATTTATTTAGAAATTGATGGAATATTCAGTAGAAAATTATGAAAACTTTTCTAGGGTTGTATTTGTCAATAAATAACCTTGGATATTTATCTCAGCATTTTTGGATGAATCAGTAAATTTTTAAAACTTATAATTGCATTTTGGTAAATTGTAAATAATTGAATTTGGTAGACCATTACACTATAGAAGTTGATGAAACTCTGCCATTAGTCTTAAACTAATGATATATAAGCTCTGTAAGTTTCCTAGAATTTTCAGTAATGTATTCCTCTTACTTCATTTGGAAAATGATAATTGTATGAATTTTGTATTAATTAAGGAATAAATATAAATAATCAAAGGAAAATTATAAATTTTGGTAGACAGCAATATGACACCAAGATACATCTCAGAAAAAAATTCCTTAGGTCAGTGGATTTAAATTTGTGATACTTCATGTATTAAATGACCTAGGGGATTAAACTAATAATTTAATTAAAACCCTTAATGACTTAGGAAAATTATGGAAATTCATCCTAGTCATCATGTAGGTCCATACCATCCTAGGATAAATGAATTGAGGAATATGGATAGAGGAATTCGAAGTTCCATTTCGGGGTGGTATTAGGTCATGGGATGCGCATAGCATAAATGAGTTAGAGTATAAGGACCGCCAGGGGATAGATCGACGTCGAGCTAGAGATTAAAGTTGGTGAATAACCCTGGTGGGTAGTATTATTAATGACGAGAATAAAAGTGCAAGTCCTTAGGTAGTAACTGGAGTGGAGGCTGACGGAAGACCGTCGGTTTCCCGGTAATATCTTAAGTCATTAGGATAATTCCAGAGCAATAATGAGAGCTGGGGTGAATTATGGGTAGTCATCAACTGAAGTAAATATCCTTGCGAAAGGGAACTTTGGGCGTAATCTCATCGTAGTTCCTAGTGCCCCCGAGAGGACTTCACCGGGTATACCTTGGGCAGTCCTGGGATTCACCTTAAATCACTAAGTATAATAATCCGTAGACAAGAGTAGTCTAATAGGTTAGGACATTATGGTTTATTCTCACCCGTGATGGGTTGGAGGGAGATTTGTGTATTATGCTCACCCGTGATGGGTTGAAGAGATGGTGCTAAATGGTCACCCGTGTAGGGTTTGAGAGATTCAGGACGGGTTGGTCCTGCGAGCTGAAGGCTCGGAATAAAATACTTGCATGTGCATAAATATAGTAGCGGGGCATGCGGTACTGGTCGTTCTTCACACCGATGGCAGTACGGTGCACCAGGCGGTTGTGAGGGTTAGAGGGGCCAGTGGGTTGTTTTACACTGCGGTCTGGAGGACGATCCCCGATAACGCACATCCGACCCAAAAGACTAATGGGTTGTCAGCAAAGTACGTACGCGAGACTTTAGAGTGCACCTTGAACGTTTATAGAGGCGTATGAGAGGGGTCTAAGGTTTGGTAGTGTGCATACCGGCCTAGAAGTGGAGACGCCCGCTCCGCTGCTGCCATAGCCACAGCGGTGGTACCCGGGAGTGATGCTAGCTCTCAAAAAGTGGGAACTAAAGGTCTGTGATCACAGAGTCGTTGTGTGTGAGTTGCACTTACCTGTGCATAAAATTGCATCATAACATTCGATCATATTAGGTCATACGCTTCATAGATCCTTATCATATAAATTAGTATGAGCTCTTTTATATGATAAGTTAAATTTCCTAGAAATCCTAACTTATATATTTGTATGTGCATGTATATAAGTTAGAGTACTTTTATGATGGTAGATAGTTTTACCTTTTAGTTTTACTTTATTTTTCTGCTCTTACTTTCTGCTTTTTACTTCCTCTATTAGTACTGCACTTTGTTTACTGGTACCATATACTTAGAACTGCTAGAGTAGAATAATAATATCCATTACAACTGCTAGTTAGATCTTGTCATCTGTTTCCATCTTTTCTACCCCTTGTTGTCCTCCGCTTCGTCCTCGCGCTCGATGCCTAGGAGTTGTGGGGCGAGGTGTGGAGGAAATGACTTAGTCTTTTTTACTAATGGTCGGTGACCATACTATTTTAGGAGCCTGTGGAGATGAAGCACCAGCACGACGAGGAGACAGGACTTGAGGAGCAGATACCGCTACCGCAGACTACTACTACTACTGCACGTCCTCAGGTGGGATGAGTCTTGATGTATTAGATTAGCTTTCGCTTTGATTTGAGAGAGAGAGAGAGAGAGAGTTGATATGATGTACTGGGCATAAGCCCTTATTACTCTTTCATTTTGTACTCATTGTGGACTATGTTTTTGCACTCTTCATTTCTATGTATGATATGCACTTGTGACTTGTGGACTGGTGGATTTGATATACTGATATACTTCTTTTTCTCATATTGGCCTACAGGTTATATGATCGTATTAGCCGGCAGAATCGGCGTATTGCGGTGTCGACTAACCCGTGCGTTAGTGTCACCGTAAGACGGCGGTTCTGGGCATAAGACATGGTATCCCTCCTTGGTAAGGGGGAGGGGGGGGGGGTCTTACAACGGAGACTTTCCGCCTATCCAGGCAGAAGCCTTTCCGCTTGGCCTGGCGAAAGGTTCTTGAATTACCTGTCCTGAGGTCCAAAAGATCCACTCAGCGAATATGAGGTTGTACAATCAATTTGATTAAAAATAATGAGAGTTCTTTTAATTAAAGTCAATGTTAAAATGTAAAATGCATTTGAAATTAAGTGCTAAAATTCACTTTGCATAAATTTTTTGTATAATTTCCAATGACAAGTGGGTCACATTCCACCCTATCCATTAGAGATATCCTTGAGAAGATAAGATGAACGGGACAAATTTCTCAGACAAGTATAGGAACCTGAGAATTATTCTCAAACAAGAGTGCAAGCTCTATGTCTTGGAAAAAGATCCCTTTGTAGAGCCAACCGCTACTGCCCCTCGAGCAAATAAAGATGCTTACAAGAAGTATTATGACGGTTCCCTAGATGTCAAATGTCTCATGCTTGCCACTATGAACTCTAAGCTTCAAAAGCAACCTGAGAACATGACATGTTATGAGTTGGTCGACCACCTAAAGAAAATGTTTCAAGGGCAGGCTTGGCAAGAGATGTTTGACATCTCTACGACATTGCTTTAGTGCAAGAAGAGAGCTCGTGACCTAGTAGGGACTCATATACTCAAGATCATTGAGCATATAGAGAATCTTGAAAGACTGAGATTTTCTTTGGGTCAGGAGTCACAACAAGAAAAATCTTGATTAGCAAGGAGCAAAATTCGTTGTTAATTAGATAAATTTGTTGCTAATTTTAATTAGCAAGGAATTTAGAAACAAAAAAAATTGTAGCTAATATGGTACTAGCTAAATTCTGCATGCAAAAATTGTGTTCTGTACGCAGCGGACTTCAAGGCTGATTTCAAGTATGATACCATCGAATCTGGGTTGTGATCTGAACATAAAAGTTGTAGCCCATGGAATTACCTTTCCATCGAGGGGTCACATGTCTTCACCAGATTCTTGTAGCTTCAGGAATATCCGATCGAAGTTGTTGTCCAGATTTATTCTGCACTTAAATTCTGGGGTTTATATAATATAAATTTGAATTCAGTGGAATCGATGATGCTAATTAACTCTAGATTTTGATGAACTATTTTATGCTGACCACCGTAGTGCTATAAATGATAAATCTTATTAATTGGATTTCATATAACTGAATTTTGAAGCAAGCTTACTTAAATGAGATGACTAGATACAAATTGGTAGATTATCATTTATGCGCATCATGCTTGCAAAATGTTGAAATCATTTGGAATGACAAATAGAAGGATGGACCATGGCCATGAGTATGCATGATGGTTAGAATGAAATGTAGTAGTCCAATACTTAGAGCGTAGTCTCCATACGGGTAGTATTGTGGAGGGATGTAAGTGCAGCGTTGGCCGTCACTAGTTGAATTAATGTTGAAATGAGGTATAGATGGACGGTTGGGCTTGGTCCTCAGTGTCCATGTCCCGGGGCTCCTTCCGTGCCGAGTGGGTGGTTGGGCTGTGTCCTCGTGCTTACTTCCGAGACCCCTTCCATACCACGGTGTTGTGGAATTTGCATGTGGTGTGAGTCAACACGCGGTGTCAAATCCTGGGTTAAGGATAATGTGGCAGGTCTACGGGCCACATTATGATGTCCTTAGATTCAACCTTTCATGGACCAGCCAATAGAAGATAGCAGAAGACTCAAAGACTTAGAAGAAAATCAAGTTTAGAAAGTCAGTTCGATGTTCGTCGAACTCAGCACGACGATAGTCGTGCTCCGCTCGACGAGATCAGAGTCAATTCTCTGAGTTGAGCTCTACGATTTTCGAGCTCAAGTCGACGAACTCTGGAAGTTCAACTTCAACACATTAAGTACAAAATACTTTCTCTGAACTCAGGTCGACGAAGATATATTATCAGCTCGACGAACTTGGACCACAAAATTGGGAAGTTTTTCACAAAAAGCAGTTAGCTGAACTCAGGTCGACGAACTTGGTTCTCAGGTCGACGAACATGGTTCTCAGGTCGACGAACAAGAATTCTAAGGTCGACAAACATGATTTCTCTGGTCGACGAACTTTGGTCTCAGGTCGACGGAATCTGTTCGTTGGTCGACGATTCTGTGCAGTTCCAGACTTAGAATTTTCACTCTTTTCTGTCTATATTCCTTATATTATTTTGCAATACTTTCCTGAGTAATTAAAACATATATTCTCTGAATATAGTCGTTACTGGCAACATTGATTATGGTCTTCATCAGGATAATTTCTTGTTTAATTAATTGGGATAGTTGAGGAAATTCATTAATGCAAATATTCACTCCACCCGTATTTCATTCTCCAGGCAGTCAACAATTAATGCATTGGAATTCAAATTCAAAGGAGAATTCGACAGAGATATATAAAAAGGATTTTCTTTTCAGTCGACATCAAGAAGGATACAGAGAATACACAGAGAACTCATAGAACACAGTGCTCTCATACACAGACAAGATCTATAACAAAATATTCAAAACCTTCTCTGTGCAGAAAACAATTTGTTTTCACCTTGACCTTACTGAAGAAGAAGAACAACAATCATCACAAATCAAGAGTCTTCTTCAAACTTCACTCCAGGAGCTTTCAAGGACAACATATTCAAATCATTCAGAAGTTCCTGGATATCTTTTTGAGCGTGATGACTGAAGACTTACACCTTGTGCAAGACTCCAAGTGTTATTGAGAGGAGTTCTTGAAAACAACAAAAATCCACTAGTCTTCTCTGTTGAATAGAGTAAGAGAAGATACCATCAATCTCTCTCCCCCTATGTACAAAAGGTTTATTAACTCCCTTCAAAATTTTATTTTGGTTGCAAGTCTCCTAATCAAAAGACTTGATTTGGTTTTTGAGCACCTGATCAAAAGCTCAAAGGTGGCAGTCACCTGATAAAAACCTGCTAGTGGATTCCTACCAGGATGGTAGAAGAGTGGATGTACCCAGGTTGGGGAACCACTATAAAATTTCGTGTGTTGTCTGGTTTCCCTTTTTCTTTTTTTTCTTGCTGTGGCTGTGATAGATTAGGCTATCCTTGCTGTGTTAGGTTAGACTGACTTAGATTGCTTTTGCTTTGTATTAATCATGGTATGCCTCATTTTCATTACTCTGATATTTTTTTTAAAATAGCAAAAAAAATTTTAATTACTCTATTCACCCCGCCCCCCTCTAGAGTAAATCGGGTTTAACCCCATCTTTCAGAACTTGCTTAGGGTTTTCTTCTGCTTGTTACTCTCTGCGCTTACCTCACCTTAATGTTGTAAACGAAACTTGACTTCTTGTGGATTTTGGACCCGAAAGGGGTAAACTTGCACCTAATTTTCTCGAAGAAGTGCACAAGACTAAAGACATAGGACTAGGAGCAGGTCCTGGGCTATAATGCGGAGGTACCACCACACACACGAAAGATCTCATAGCGCTTCCCCTCCCTAGCCAATGCTGCGCTGGGGTACCTCGGGGGCACTTGAAAGCCAACCAGAAAACCAAAGGAGGAAGAAGCCAAAAAGGAATTTGATCCCTCCAAAGGTGCCCAAATATATCTATTAATAGTTTTCCAAGCCTGGTCAGTGGATAGCGAAATCCCGCCTTCTAGTTTTACTATACGCAGCCCAAAATGGTAAGCCAACAGCGTAACTCTGCTGTTTGGATAGGCTATTAACAGACCAATTTGGGATTCATCTTAGAGAAAAATGCCCAAAGAGAGAGATTGAGTTTACCACTCTCCTAGAGTGGCGAGTGCTTGATGAGGCCTGCACTCACTACCCGCCTTGACTCCGGGTGAGTGCAAGTCAAAACATCCCATTTGCCCTGTGTTTGCTATCGATCCATACTACACGAGAGATGGAGAGTTTACCTCTCTCCTGGGACAACGAGTGCTTGATGAGTCATGCACTCGCCACCTACCTAGACTCCGGGAGAGTGTGAGTCAAAACATCCCACTCGCCCATTGGTTTCTCTCGGTCCATACTGTGCACGTGCGCACGTGCATGAAAGAGAGAGTTTACCACTCTCCTGGGGAGGTGAGTGCTTAATGAGGCCTGCACTCGTCGCCTGCCTTGACTCCGGGCGAGTGTGAGTAAAAAAACTCGCCCCTTTGTATGCTATCGGTCCATACTGCATATGAGCTAGGCGAGACTTAGCCACTCACGAGCTAGGCGAGACCTAGCCACTTGCGATTTAGGCAAGACCAAGCCACTCGTGAGTTGGGCGAGAACCAATCACTTATGCACTCGGCTTGCCTTAACCTGAATGGATCCTCGTGACCCTGACTTCACTTAAAAGGTCCCCACTTGTGGAATACGGGAATGAATAGTTAGCTTATCTTACCTCATTTATTTGCATGCTTAATACTCGCGAGTATAATGACTAGAGCCTGACTCGCCCTTCTCCCCTTTTTCTTCTCATCTCTCCAGGCGATGGTTATCCTCGGGGATTGAGGCGGGAACTTGGCCGGCGAGTGAATGTGTTTACCCCCACTCATTTTTATCCCTTTCTTTTCCAAACTATACTCACAAGCCATCGTGTAACTTCTAGTCCTTCCAGGTAGTGAGAGTCTGGTCAGTGGGATCTGCTCGGGGCCAACTTTTCTTTCTGCCTCCAATTGAGTTCCAAACCCGCCAACTACTGAGACCCTAATCAACGGGATCTGCTAGGGGCCAAACTTTCTTTCTACCGCTGATTGACTTCCAGACCTGGCAGCTAGTGAGATCCTAGTCAGCGGTATCTGCTTGGATCAAAACTTTCTTTTTGTCGACGAGTGACTTCCATACCTATCAGCTTGTGAGAGCCTGGCCAGCAGGATCTGCTCGAGACCAAACTTTCTTTTTGCCGCTGAGTGACTTCAAAACCTGCTAGCTAGTGTGAGTCTGGTCAGCGGGATCAACTCGGGGCTAAAGTTTCTTTTAACCATTGAGTGACTTTTAGACATGTCAAGTAGTGAGATCCTAGTCATCGGGATCTGCTTGGGGCCAATCATTCTTCTCGCAGCTGAGTGACTTCCAGATCTACCATCTAGTGAGAGCCAGGTCAGCGGGATCTGCTCGGGTCCAAACTTTCTTTCTGCCACCAAGTGATTTCCAGACCTGCCAACTAGTAAAGACCTGGTCAGCGGGATCTGCTCGGGCCAAACTTTCTTTCTACTATCGAGTGACTTACAGACCTGATAGGTAGTGAGATCCTGGTCAGCAGGTCTTACTCAAGGCTAAACTTTCTTTCCGCCGCCGAGTGACTGCCAAACTTGCTAGCTAGTGAGAGCTTGGTCAGCAGGATCTTCTCGGGGCCAAACTTTCTTTTTACCGTAGAGTGACTTCCAGACCCGTCAGCTAGTGAGATCCTAGTTAGCGGGATCTGTTCGTGGTTAAACCTTTTTTTACTACTAAGTGACTTCCAGACCTACCAGCTCGTGAGAGCCTTGTCAGTGAGATATAATCTAGGCCAAACTCTCTTTCTGCAGTCGAGTGACTTCTAAACCTGACAGCTAGTGAGAGCGTGGCCAGCGAGAGCTGTTCGGGGACAAACTTTCTTTCTGCCGCCGAGTGACTTCCAGACCTGCCGTCTAGAGAGATCCTGGTCAGCGGGATCTTCTTGGGACCAAACTTTCTTTCCTCCGATGAATGACTACCAGACCTATCAGCTAGTGAGAGCCTGGTCAGCAGGATTTGCTTGGGGCCAAACTTTCCTTCTACTGTCGAGTGACTTCCAGACCTGACAGCTAGTGAGAGCCTTGTCAGCGACATCTACTCGGGGCCAAACTTTCCTGTTTTTGCAGAGTGACTTTCAAATCTACCGGCTAGTGAGAGTCTGGTCAGCGAGATCTGCTCGGGGTCAAACTTTTTTTTTCCGTAACCGAGTGACTTATATACCCGCCAGCTAGTGAAAGCCTGGTTAGCAGGTTCTGCTCGGGGCCAAACTATCTTTCCAACACCGAGTGACTTCCAATCCTGCTAGCTAGTGAGAGTCTAGTAAGCGCGATTTGCTCGGGGCCAAATTTTCTTGTTCTCGTAGTGTGACTTCCAGACCTGCCAGCTAGTAAGAGCCCGGTCAGCGGGATCTGCTCGGGGCCAAACTTTCTTTCCAACGCCAACTGACTTCTAGAACTGCTAGCTAGTGAAGGCTTCGTCAGCGGGTTCAACTCGGGGCCAAACATTATTTCTGCCGCCGAGTGACTTCCATACAAGACATCTAGTGAGAGCCTTTTCAACGGGATCTACTCGGGGACAAACTTTCTTTTCGTCATCAAGTGACTTTAAGACCTCCTAGCTAGTGAGAGCCTGGTCAACAGGATCTCCTCAGGGCCAAACTTTCTTTCTGCTATCGAGTGACTTCCAGACCTGACAGTTAATGAGAGCCTAGTCAACAAGATCTGCTCGAGGCCAAACTTTCTTTCCTTCATCGAGTGACTTCCAGACCTATTAGCTTGTGACAGATTGGTCAGCGGGATCTGCTTGAGGACAAACTTTCCTTCTACCGCTGAGTGACTTCAAGACCTGTCAGCTTGTGAGAGCCCAGTCAGCAGGATCTGCTTTGGGCCAAAATTTTTTGCTGTCGTACAATGACTTTCAGACTCGCTAGCTAGTGAGAGCTTGGTCAGCGGGATCTGTTTGAGGCCAAACTTTCTTTTTGTAGCCGAGTGATTTCCAGACCTGCCAACTAGTGAAAGCCTGGTCAGTGGGTTCTGTTCGTGGCCGAACTTTCTTTCCACCGCTGAGTGACTTCTAGACCTGCCAGCAAGTGAGAGACCAAGCAGCGGGATCTGCTCGGGCCGAAACTTTCTTTTTGCCATCCAGTGACTTCCAGACCTGCCAGTTAGTGAGATTATGGTCGGCGGGATATGATTGCAGTCAAACTTTCTTTTTGCAACCGAGTGACTTCCAAACCTGCCAGCTAGTGAGAGTTTGATCAGTGGGATCTGTTCGGGGCCAAACTTTCTTTCTGATGTCAAGTGACTTCCAAACCTAACAGCTAGTGAGAGACTGGTCAGCGAGATCTGCTAGGGGCCAAACTTTTTTTTTTATCCTCGAGTGACTTCCAAACCTGCCAGCTAGTGAGAGCCTGGTCAGCGGGATCTTCTTGGGGCCAAACTTTCTTTCTATCGCAAAGTGACATGTAGACCTTCCATCTAGTAAGAGACTGGTTAGCGGGATCTGCTCGGAGCCAAACTTTATTTCCTTCGTCGAGTGACTTCTAGACCTATCAGCTAGTGAGAGCCTGGTCAGTGGGATCTTCTTAGGGCCAAACTTTCCTTCTACCACTGAGTGACTTCCAGACATGCCAGCTAGTGAAATCCTGGTCAGTGGGATCTACTCAGGGCCAAACTTTCTTGTTGTCGCCGAGTGACTTTTTGACCTACCAGCGAGTGAGAGCCGAGTCAGCGGGATCTACTCGGGGTCAAACTTTCTTTCCGTCGTCGAGTGACTTCCAGACCTGTCGGCTAGTGAGAGCCTGGTTAGCGGGATCTGCTCGGGGCCAAACTTTCTTTCCGCTACTGAGTGACTTCCAGACCCGCCAGCTAGTGAGAACCCGGTCATCGGGATCTGCTCAGGCCAAACTTTCTTTCTGCTTCCCCTCTCACCGCACCAAAAATATTGAAACGGATACCAGGTCTCAAAGAGAGTTCAGACTCAAGGGGGGTAGCCTACACTTATCCTGAGCTGAACACTTGGCCAAAGACTTTGAACAATGGAACAGACCCTGAGCTGTAGCGCGGAGGTCCCGCCACACACTCAGAAGACCTGAGAGAACTTCCCCTCCCAAGTCAAAGCTGAGTTGGACACCTTGGAGAGCTCTAGAAATCAACCAAAGCCAAACAGAGGAGGAAGATATTCAAAAACAGATCCCCTCCAAAGGTTCCATTAAGGGTCTATTTATAGTTTTTCTGACTTTGTCTGCTAATAGCACAATCCCGCCTTTTGGAAATACTATGCGCAGCCAAGATGGGTCTGCCAACAGCCAAACTCTGCTGTTTGGAGAGACTATTAACAGACCAGTGAGGGCATGCATTTAGGTAAAAACACTACTAAGCGAGTGGTCTGTGTCGTTTCCACTCACCTGGGCCGGCGGGTGCTTTTGGTGAGACTGACACTCGCTGCCGACTCAGGGCTTGGGAGAGTGCAAGTAGAGCTACAACACTCGCCCCTCCCCTGCCTTGGTTCTGGATGAGGGCGGGCCTTCATGCTCCACTCGCCCCTTCGCTCTCGGCTATTTGGTTTAGACGAGCTGGGAAGGGGTACCATCCCTCTCGACCTCCCGACTCGTCTGAGCCCAAAACGGCTCCACCTACCTGGTTTCCGCTCCGATGGACTCATTCGTTGAATACGGGGTTGTACACTCAAGCTACGAGTCGAGCTCCAGGTCAGATATTATTGTTTATGAGCTCGCAAGCCGGTTGGCGAGCTTTTATGTTTATATTTTTAAAATAAAATTAGAAATAATAAAGAAAAAAAGGTTCATGAGCTAAAAAATTCGTGAGTAGCTCGAGCTCGACACAAGCACGAAAGGTAGGAAATGAACTCGAGCTCAAGCCAGGATAAAATAAGCTCGTCGAGCTTGAGCTCGAGCTCGAACTCGAGTTTGGAAAGTTTGCTAAGCTCTACTCGAGCTCGACTCATTTGCACTCCCTACCAAAGACGTCACACATGGATGACGGACCTGGTCGCCACCATACAGACAAATTCTTCTACAACCACAACAAAACGACAAAAAGATAAAATAAATTTCAAAAGAAGAATGAAATGAAATTTCTGAAATTAAAAACTCCCTATTGGAACTATGAACGCGACGACGAAAACGTGCGAGAGATCATCATTATTGTCGTATTCGTACTTCGCATAGAATGATCTTTTTTTGTAATCCTTCTTCAACTTGTCCTTTTGATGTTCAAGATAGTTGTAGGGATAGATCTGAATGAATGTCTGGGACGAGAATCCACAAAAGTATTTTTGGAGATCTATGACACAAAAAGAGCGAACGACTCTTAATATAGAGTGTGGCTGCTACCACCAACAGTAGGTCCTACCGTCCCACATCATCGTTTAGCAAACCAATTTCCCGCTCCTGGCTGCCAGAAATGGAAGCATTGCATTCATATTTTAGGCAACATCTGCGCCGCCGCAGTAAGTCTATCGCGCCGCGATAGTGAAAAATTCGATCTTGCTAGATCTTGATATTTTGCTCTATTTGAAAACTCAGTCAGCCTGATGACATTTATATAACACAAATTATATATATTATGATGTGAGATGATGCCTCTGATCGCACGCCTCAACAACAAAAAATAAAACGACCCATAAAGCTTTTGTGCCAACCTCCAAAAGAAAGGATTATATCTCAGTGTGGAAGGCTAACCACTTTCTAAATTATTGTAGAGGCTTCTCATAAGATAATAGTTAAGCTGAGAAGGAGATGCTATTCCTCCAAAATTGGGAAGAAGTCTCCCGGCCATCACCATACTTAAAGCGAATTAACAAAGCTAGCTTTTGTAAAGAGCTCTTCTCCATAACTTGCCACCATGAATCCACTCATATTCCAAACTCAACCGTGCCAAGCTTTACATCTATTGCAATCTATAAGAAAAGATACGTATATTTATATATATATGAGCATTTTTGCACGGGCTACTCTCGTGCTCGATGCTCTCGGGTAGCCTTTGGATGCATTCAGGCGGGTTTCGCCTGCCATCACACGGGTTTTGCTCGTGCTCGATGGATCGCTTCGGGCTGCGCCCGCATCAAGGCGGGTTGCACCCTCAGCATATACATATGAGTACTTAAAATGTTCGTAAAAAATATAAATCAATATTCTGATTTTAATTTTATAAAAAAATGTTCATTTTTATTTAAAAATCAATTTCGCACTCCCCCTCTCTACCTCTTTCTCCCCCTATCCTATGTAGGGGTAGAAGACCTAGTAATATTCCCTCTTATCATATAAATTAATGTTTTTTGAATGACAACGATGGAAGACTTGACATATATTAGATGATCTAAATTAATTTTGGAGGGTCTAAAGTACTTCTTTAATGTAGTTAAAGATATATATATCTTTGAAGTTATAAAAATCTTTCTTGTAACATTATATTTCATAACATGCATACACAAAAATGCCCCAAGCTGGAAGCCCCAGAGGAGTATTTTTATGCATGCATGTTATGAAATGCAAACTCATAGCAAAGATCTATGTATTTCAAAAGATAAGGAGGTGCAATCTGTAATTATGCGTACTCTCGGCGAAGATTGGGATATTTATTAGTTAAAATATATAAGGACGCGTGTAGTTGGGTGCTCGATGGTTCGGAGAGCTAAGTAGATGAACTAAGGCTCTGTTAAGATCTGGTTCATGCGATCGTAACCGCTTGACCGGTGAAAATAAGTCCCCTCAAACGGAACCTAACTGTCTAAGATCCTTTCCGTTTAGAGTTTTGATCACGAGATTTGACCGACGAGATGAGTTTTACATAAAAATAGTGTGCTTTAATATTAGCAGCGATGAATATTTGTCAAGTAAATAATTCAGTTGCAAAGTGGTTGCTTCTTCCTCACTATAACTTGTATAGCTAAAATAGATTATAGTCCACTTAATTGGATCCGGATCTTCTTCATTTTTGACGAAATGGAGGGGATTCATTTCAAGATCTGATGGCTAACAGGAAAGTGCAATACATCTAATGACTTACACTTTTTTGATTAAAAGAAAAATATAAAATACTGAAAAAATTGAACCTATCAGATCCTCCCCCACTCCATATGGACCATGAAATAGATCCCCTCCATTTCGTTAGAAATGAATAGGATCCTGATCTCACGGAATCAATAAGATGCCAAAACTGTTTGTGGAGAAATAATTGTACTTCCTTGGGGATTGTTTAATGATAGCACGTGAAAGTATTGGTGAGTTTGGACAAAAAATGCATGCATGTTTCTTAGCATTCACGAACGATAGTTCATAACCACTTCGTTCACGACCACTGCTGCCGTGCCAATTTAGCACATTTTTTTTTGCATCGGTGAGTTTGGACAAAAACGTCACCATCATGAAATATATGTCTGGCATGACAACAGTTATTACCGCCACCAAGAAAAGAAACTAGTTTTGAACATAAAAGTGGATGAAATTACTTAGGTGAGGTCGGAGGTTCACAAACGGCGGTTCATAACCACTACGTTCACACGACCGCAACCGCCACACCAAATGGAGCCTTATTAGTCTCATCCCTGCTGAATAAGCAAAATATACGTTACGACCGCATGACCGGTGAGAATAAGACAACTTGCGCCCCCCCCCCCCCCCCCCCCCCCCCCCCCCCCCCCCCCCACACACCCACACACACACACAAGCAATTTTGATTTACACTCTGCGACCATTGGCATAATAGCTGCCGTTTCTGTTAAGAACATGAGCGTGTTCATGATGTACAAATACCATGCAGTTGACAATCACCCATTATGTCAAGTTCTTGAAGTTGATTGGATTGATAACTAGCTTATTAATCACTAAATTTTAGTTGACAAATCCAAACAACCAAAGCCCGGCATTTCTCATAACTCACTGGGGCTTAAAACCACAGGTTTAGAGCTTGTTTGGGTGAGCGGTTAGAGACGGAGAATTTCAAGACGAAGATAAAGCAGTGTAATTGAATGAAGATCCTTTTTTGCGCCTGAAATCAGATATAAAATAGTGTTTTGGGAGATCCGTGGTTCCAAATTGTGGCTGTTCAAATGAGCAAAAAACAACGTATGCATTATTTGAGAAATGCAATGGAGAAAAACGACCAAACAATTAAACAGAGCCTTTTAGCTTTAACTACCTCAGGCAGCCCACGGTCGAGTATTCCTCAGTCATGCCTTGGTTACGACCTTCGCCAAATTGGGCCCAAATCTAGCCCGACAAATGAGTCTACTCAATTTGTAACCTCGTGGCTTTAGGCTGTATGGCCTTGTTTTTATAATTTATTTATTATCATGCGCACTGTTTTGGTTAGTTGGATTTGTTATCCAAACAAATATAAAATATTTAAAAAATTGTATAATTACACCTAATCTTTATAGATGCTTAATCATTAGGGATAGAAGTCCTACTTTATTTTAATCTTTTTCACTCTTAATTTTAATGCCAACTAGTCTAGCTTTTTATATAATATAGTAGTTATCAAAAAAATATTTACTCACTGTTAGAAATGTAAAAGGCTATATGTATTAACATCAAAGGGACCAATGTGGTCTTACATATATAGAAGAAGAGCAAGGGGAGAGAGCCCATCTAGACAATGTGGGACTAAAAGAGAGAGATAATAAAAGCTCTATTAAATACATTAAATACAATATTTAACACGCCCCCTCAAACTCACGGTGGATCATGAACCGAGAGTTTGCTAATAAGATAACGGAATCTTGCAGTTGTGAGAGACTTGGTGAGGAAGTCTGCAACTTGTTCTTCAGAGGTAATGAACGGTAGAGAGATGATGTTGGCGAGGAATTCCTGACGAGTATAGTGACAATCGATCTCAATGTGTTTTGTCCGTTCATGGAACACCGGATTGGAGGCGATTTGAATGACGCTTCGATTGTCACAAAATAGGGGAGTGGCGCATGTTATCTGGACACCAAGATCGCGAAGAAGACGACGAAGCCAAACTATTTCAGCAGTGGTGGAAGCCATGGCACGATATTCAGCCTCCGTGCTGGAGCGCGCAATGGATTCCTGTTTCTTACTACGCCAGGAGATCAGAGAGTCGCCCAGGAAAACACAGAACCCTGTAGTTGAGCGACGAGTGGTGGCATCCCCCGCCCAGTCAGCATCCGAGAATGCTCGGAGGGTGAGTGGCGAAGTGGCAGAGAGAAAAACGAGCGACTGACAGAGCCGCGTAGGTAGCGGAGTATCCGGAGTACCGCGGCATAGTGAGCAGAGCGAGGAGCTTGAACAAATTGACTGACGAAGCTAACAGCGTAAGCAATGTCCGGTCGAGTCATGGTGAGATAGACCAGCATCCCGACGAGGCGCCGATAACGGGAGGCATCGGGCAGCGGTTCCCCATCTGTAGGAAGGAGTTTCAGATTTAGCTCAATGGGGGTGTCCACAGTGCGGGTGTCAGTGAGAGCGGCCACAGAGAGAATATCGGAGACGTATTTTTTGCTGAGACACCAGAATCCCGCGGTTGGAGCGGGCAATCTCTAACCCAAGGAAGTAGCGAAGGGGCCCATGTCCTTCATCTCGAACTGACGGCGGAGGTGGGTCTGAAGAGCGGCAATGGTGACGTGATCATCTCCAGTGATAATCATGTCATCAACATACAGGAGCAGGATGGCGCAACCCTGAGCGGAGGTGCGGGTAAACAGGGCATGATCAGTCTGGCGTTCAACGAAACCAGCCTTGAGAACTGCAGAGCGGAAGCGCTCAAACCAGGCACGAGGAGCCTGTTTGAGGCCATAGAGGGCCCGGCGGAGGTGGCAGACATGGCCAGGGGGTGCCGAGAGACCCGGGGAGAGGTGCCATGTAGACAACCTCAGTGAGATCGCCATGAAGGAAGGCATTGGTGACATCCATCTGATGGAGGGGCCAATTGCGGGCAGCTGCGACCGCAAGTAAGGTGCGGACGGAGGTCATCCGTGCAACCGGAGCAAAGGTTTCGTCATAATCGATGCCATGTTCCTGTGAAAACCCGCGAGCAACCAAGCGGGCTTTATGGCGCTCAATAGAACCGTCCGGACGAGTCTTAACTTTGAAAATCCATTTGCAGCTGATAGGAGTAACACCGGGAGGACACGGAACAAGATCCCAAGTATGAGTCCGGCTAAAGGCTTGAAGTTCAAGCGCCATGGCTTGCTGCCATTCGATTTTGCCAACGGCTTCTTGGTATGACTGGGGCTCCCGGTGGGCGTGGAGAGCTGTGAGGAAGGCCTGAAAGGCAGGGGAATAGGAGGTAGCCGCGGTGAGAGCGGAAGGGGTGTCATAGCGAGCAGGGGGATGGCGATGGCGAGCAGGATTACGGCGAGGAGGAGCAGGATCCACGGTTGCAGGGGCGGACGGAGCGTCAGACAGAGCCGTATCAGGAGCAGGAGCAGGAGGAGGGGGTGTGGGCGTCGGAGGAGGAGCCGATGTGGAAGGAGGAACCTCGGGCAGAGAACGAGGTGGAGATAGGGGAGGATGGACAAGGGGAGTCCGGGGCGAGTTGGTATAGAAGGAAGAAGCGGAAGAGAAAGTGGTGGAGCAAGGGGGGTGAGGAGGGGAGGTGTGCCGGGGGGAAGAGAAAGAACATGTCATGTTCGACGAAGGATACATGTCGAGAGATGCGAATGCGACGAGCCACCGGATCGTAACAACGATAGCCTTTGTGGTGGGGGCTAAGACCGAGGTGAACACAACGAGTGGAGCGAGCGGAGAGTTTGTTACGTTCAGGAGGAGGAAGGAGAACGAAACAGGTGCACCCAAAAGTGCGGAGAGAGGCATACTGCGGCGGGCGGGAATGAAGGCGTTCATAAGGAGTGACGCCAGAGAGGGTCGTGGAAGGAGTGATGTTGATGAGGTGAACAGCGGTGAGAACGGCTTCGGCCCAGAAGGAGGGAGGAGCGGAGGCGGAGATGAGGAGAGTACGAGCAGTTTCGATGATGTGGCGATGTTTGCGTTCAACAACCCCATTTTGTTCATGGGTGTGCGGGCAAGACTGTTGGTGGAGGGTGCCATGCGAGTGGAGGATATCACGCATGGTGGAGGAGAGAAATTCTTGAGCGCAGTCAGAGCGAAATACCTTAATGCGACGCTCAAACTGAGTGTGAAGCATAGCGGTGAACGTGCGATACGCAGCGGGTATATCAGAACGATGGCGAAGGAGATACACCCAAACACAGCGGGAAAAATCATCAATAAAACTCACATAATAAAGATAGCCAGAATGCGAAGCAAGAGGCGCGGGGCCCCAAATATCAGAGTGAACTAAATCAAAAGGGGCTGTCGTTTGAGAAGCACTACTTGTAAATGGTAGAGCAAGGTGCTTTGACAAACGGCAGCCGGTACACACAGAGAGGGGGGAAGGGGAGACACGACCCAAAGCTCCAGAGCGGATAACACTTCGGAGTCGATCAGAAGACAGATGTCCTAAACGTCTGTGCCACAAGTCGGCATCAGAGACAACAGAGAGGGCCGAAGCGGAGGGTGGCGGGGGGGGGGGGGGGGGGGGGGGGGAACATGAAGATACTCCAGCTGATACAGGCCACCGGTCCTACGGCCCCGTCCAATCCTCTGAGCTGTCCGGGAATCCTGCACAACACAATCAGAAGAAGAGAATAAAACCGTTAGACCACGATCACAGAGGGAGCTGACAGAAATGAGGTTCATATGTAGCCGAGGAGCATGGTGGACGTTGGAGAGAGTAAGGCATCCAAGAGGGGCAGAAGTTGGGGTGATGGAGCCAGATCGCAGAATAGGGAGAGAGCCCCCATCAGCAGTGGTGACCTGAAGAGAAGGGGGGGAGGAGGTGCAGTTGGTGAGGGTGCGGGAGTCGGAGGTGAGGTGGCAGGAGGCCCCAGAGTCGAAATACCAAGGTGCAGTTGGAGGAAAGCGAGCAGCAACAGTACCAGAAGCAGCTGAGAGACAGTGTTCCGCAGAGGAGCTGGTAGAGGGGGCAGACTGAAATAACGGAGACCGGAGGATCAGATCCTCTAATCGTTGCAAAGGATCGGTAGCAGCAGCAGCAGTGTGGTGAGATCCGGTACTACGACCGCGTCCCCGGCCACGGCCGTCACGGCGATGGTCAGAAGCGCGGTATTCATCAGGCCGAGGGGGACGAATAGGGCAAGCAGACTTCATGTGCCCCACCTTCTTGCAGTAGTGACAGGTAACAACACTGGGACGCGGAGGAACGACAAGAGCATGATCAAGTGGGGAAGGGGGCTGAAGAGCCACTGGAGGTCGGAGACGAGTCTCTTCATCGAGCAGAGCAATCAGGGCATCATCCAGAGTAGGAAGCGGGACCCGGTGAAGGAGCTGAGCAGCAAGAAGAGAAAACTCAGGACGCAGAGCAGCAAGAAACTGATGAAGATGACCCTCGGAGAGGTGGCGCTGAAATTCCAATGAGCGAGGACAACCGCAGGGCAAGGGAATCAGAGAATCCAGTTCGTGCCAGTAGGCACTCATCAGAGTGAAGAAGTCCTGAATGGAGCGACCGTCTTGGCGAGCAGCCTGAGAATCGCAGATGAGACGGTGACGCCGAGCTCCCCCACGGGGAACAAAACGGTCACGGAGATATTCCCACATGGCACGGGCAGAAGGAAGGCGACCGATAGACGTGAGAAGCGGGCGAGCAACGGACTCCAGGAGGTAAGCCCGGATAGCATGATCGCGCCGGTGCCAGAGAGTGAAGGCATCAAGAGAAGCGGCGTCGACAGAAGGTGTGGCGGAATCGGTTGCGGCGGCGGGCTTGGCGGCAGGGGCAGGAGGCGCACCAATGATGTGATCCCAAAGATCACGGGAGGAGAGAGCGGCCTCAACGGTAAGAGCCCAGTCAGGCCAATCGCTAGCGCCGGCGAGCTGGAAGGGTGTGGCCTTCAGCGGAGGCGAGATCAGAGGAGCAGCCATGGAGGGGCAAGGCAGAGGGCGGACGGGCGGACTGGGGGGGGGGGGGGGGGGGGCGGGGCGGACTGGCGGACTGGGGGGGGGTGGCGGACTGGCGGACTGGGGGGGGGGGGGTGGCGGACTGGCGGACTGGGGAGGCGGGTGGTGGGGGACTGGGGTGTCGCGGACTGACGGGCTGCAGAGGCGGGCTGGCGGGCTGGAGAGGCGGGCTGCAGAGGCGGGCTGGCGAACAGGGTTGGCGGACGGGCGGACTGGGAGGCGGCGGGCTGGGGTAAAGGCGGCGGACTGCTGGGGGAGGTGGCGGGCTGAGGAGGTGGCGGGCTGGGGGAAAGGTGGCGGATTGGGGACCGGCGGACTGGGGAGGCGGACGGGGGACTGGCGGACGGGGTTGGCGGGCGGGCGGACTGGGGAGGCGGGCTGGCGGACTGGCGGACGGGGAAGGCGGGCTGGCGAACGGGGTTTGGCGGGCGGGCGGACTGGGGAGGTAGCGGGCTGGAGAGGGCGGACTGGCGGACTGGGGGAGAGCGGGGGGCGGACGGGCGGGCTGGTTTGTGGCGGACTGCGGGGCAGGGGGCGGACTGAGCGGGAGAGAAGCGGACTGAGCGGGCGGAGCGGCAGGAGGCGGACGGGCCGACAGATGCGCGAGCAAAGAGGCGAGCGCGAAAAATTAAACCCGCTCTGATACCATGTTAGAAATGTAAAAGGCTATATGTATTAACATCAAAGGGACCAATGTGGTCTTACATATATAGAAGAAGAGCAAGGGGAGAGAGCCCATCTAGACAATGTGGGACTAAAAGAGAGAGATAATAAAAGCTCTATTAAATACATTAAATACAATATTTAACACTCACAATACAGAAATGATGTTATGCAAGGGAAAGTTTTTGATAGGGAAGGATTTGGGGAGGTAAAGTGCATTCGCTGAACTTTACCGTAAAATATGGGCATCCAACGGCCCGCGTTGGATGTCTGCACTTTACCGTAAAGTGCAGGAGTGCACTTTAATCCCCCAAGTCCTAATGGGGTGTGTTGGGTTTGGCCCATCACCCATGTGAGGTTTTTTTGGGCGTGTAAGGAGAGGGCTGGCCAACAATGCAAAAGATGAGAGATCACGTGACTCATTTGTCCCATAAGTTAACATATATGCTCCTTGCTATTTTATTTCTATTAGATAAATAACAAGAGTTGTTGGTTCTAGTAATAGTTTTACTCTACAAATCCTGTGTTTTTTTGTAATAAATATACAAATATCATTATATTGAGAACATTAAGGATCAATGACTACATCAACAAATAACAATCAATCAAACAATAAATTATTAATTAAGTAGACATCTCACATTGTGAGAATAGAACCCATGACCACTCCTATCATAGACCTCAATTTATCCAACTGGGTCAAGCCTCATGGCTACAAATCCCATGTTTAAGATTAGAATTTGAGGATTGGATGCACCAATGAATAGGTTATTTGGTTGGTTTATATGATTCAAACATTTAACTGACCTCATATGATTCACACACTTCATTCCTACCATGCAAAAAAAATTCACCATCACCACAACCACCAAAGATGGTCACCTAGCCTTTTACTCCCCTCATTCGATATAAAAGGTGCTTGAGGTTTTAGAGCAACACAAAGGAAGAAAAGGAAAGCCTTGAAGATGTGAGTGACATTGCACAGTCGAAGGTCGCGACCGGCGCCGTCAAGCGAGAAGTAGCTGGTGGTGATGTTTGGTCGTCTGATGACAACGAATGTTTGTTCTAGTTCGAACTGTGTGTGCCCGTTTACAAATTGTGGCCAAGTTCATACTACCATTGCACAAATTTTTGCAGTCCACGTTCTTTTGCAATGTATTTTTTGGACTTATATATCTTAATTTGAGACTGATTGATCTTATCCTGCTAATAAAACTATGCAAAATGCTTGATATGAGCTACCTTGTAACATTGTAGTTACCTGTGTCTGACATTTGCACTTCCAAGAACAAAAAAACCCAACATAGATCAATTGTACAGTCTCGAGACACCTAATAATTCCCAGTGTTTGTTCATTCAGACAAAATGGATGCCCTTTAAATTTGAATTGTCGACCCACTTTCGCATTTTCATCGAAATTTGATTCAAATTCCAATTACAAAGCCCCAATTTTCTCCAACAAAAAGGATCATTTTCCTTCTTTTAAGAAGATCATCAATCCAATAAAGAAAACGTTTGAATCAACCATAAAATATTTGAACTAGCTGCTGAAAATTTTCATTATGATACATGTGAATTAACAAAACAATTTTTAGGGTCCTTCCAATGTTCCTAACATTTCCAGAGCAAGAAATGATTTCACTTGAGTCACTTGAATTCATTTAATTAAACACAAAAATGACACAAGCCATTTATTGTTTAAAAAACTATGTCCAATAATGCAGAAGATTATTCAACCAAAATTTGAGGGCAACTAACTTTGGGATTCCCACCCAATGGAAATCAGTAATAATTAAAACTGTCATAAAATTATAAAAACAACATTTTTATGCTCTTGAGCAAAAAAAATAGGAATTACGGAGATGAGAATGCTTAGGTGGATATGTGGACATACGAGACTGTATAAAATTATAAAGGAGTGTTGTTGCGTGTCAATCGTTTTTCGTCCAGTCCGAATAATTGGACCGCTTTAACTCTGAGTCGAACCGGACGTGCAAACAGTCAATTGAAAAACAAGCAACAATGACAAAATGTTTTTGTTAATGTGCAAAGCTCAGAAAAGGTGAAAAACCGCGTGGTCGGATTCGTGTCAGACTAAAATCCACTATTTCACTTTATAAGTGTTTGGAGTTCCTCAGAGGGTGACGGGTCACCTTTCTGTTATAAGTTTTAAGTACAAAAAAAATAAAAAAACTAAGTCCACTGAGCATCCACGACGCATCCTTGAGAGCGTCCGCGAGAGAGTTCTCTTGTGCCTTCTCTGGGGCTCACTGAACCGTCCACGTGAGTGTGGAGCGGACTAGAGAGGGAACAGAGCAAATCTCGTGCGAAGGAACGATCTAAATATCACATTCTCGCTGGAAAAGCTCAAAGCTCTCTAATCTCTGGAGTTGTTTCTCTTCAAATGAAAGTTTGGGGGTCATTTTTATAATTTTCTGAATGGACGTGTTGGTAATTGTGCCTGGTTGAGTCATGATTTGGCAAATGACGTCGCTCGGTGTTGGTCACCTGAATCACCAATTTCCAAAAATGACGAATGTTTCCCCCGAGCAGTCCGGGCGGCCCGGGCAAGTTGCCCGGCAGCGGCGGTGGCAGCGTGCGGCCATGCCCGGGCGCGATGCGCGCGCCCAGGCAATGCCCGCCAATGTGCGGGGCTTGAGTGCGCTCCCAAGAGGCGGGCATGGTGCACGTTCCCGTGCATGCATGTATCTTCTCGATGATTTTAGGTTCCTTCGAGTGAGTGTGGTTCATGCACACGGCTTGCTCAATCGAGTTGGCTTGGTTGTGTGTTTTGACTGAAGTTCATCCTGTTTGACTCGGGAATCTTTAGAGGGAACCCTATCAAATGTATTAGAGATAAGACAGGAGCGGCACCAACTGAAGAGAAGATGTGAGAAGATCAACTAAGATGGTTTGGACACATACAAAGGAGATCATTAGAGACACATGTTAGGCGTTGCGAGAGTTGTCGCTAGGCACGTTAAACGGGAGAGAGGTAGACAATTAAAGACTTGGGATGAAGCTATAAGGAAAGACATGATGTACTTCAGAATTAGTGAGATTATGACTAAAGATAGGGCACAATGAAGACAAAAGGACCCATATAGCCAACCCCACTATAGTGGGATAAAGATTTGAGTGTCATAGTGTTGTTTTTAAACACTGTAGCCTTGGAGTTCAAATCATAACCACCCCCAAAAGACCGCTCGTTCATTCCGTGTTGACTTCAAAATTTCACGCTACTGATAATACTTCATTTTATAGTCTTTCTAATCTTTGAATCACAAAATCTAAGCACAATTTTCGCTTCTTCCACTGCACCTCGGCTTAAAAATAGAGAATACTCAAACTTTCATTTCTCCGGCTTGAAGCAAAAAATGGAGGGCGCTAACTAGAGGATCTCCCCTTGGAGGTTAGGGCTATGGTGTGTGAAGATCAGTTTAAGAAGTTCTAACATCGCCAAGATTAAAGATATTTATCTCCCTTTGAAGATGATCCTCCCTTCGAAAGTTAAGCTTATGGCATATGAGAATAGCTCTATGCACACGCACGAGAGAATTAGTTAAGTTGCACGCGCAGCTCTCTTCTGCGCTCAGCTAAGATGCATACAAAAGGAAGCCTTAGATGCTTTGTACATCAGAATCCCTCTAAGCTTATATACTTTGGCGAGGAGCTTGGAATTAGTTAAGCTTTGAAGGGTAGGAGAGGGGAGGATTCAAAGGGGGGCCAAATGGACACTAGCACCCTCATTTATTGTGATTTGTTATAAGCATACCAAAATTTAGCTATCCGCAAATCAATTTTGATTATTCATAGATCAAATTTGACTATATGCAAACATATTTCAGCTATGAGTACCCACAAAAATTAATTCTCAACTCGTACCCCGCCTAATCACCTCGCTCAATGTAATATTTTATGTGTTATTGTCTTTAGAATTTTTTCTACATTCCATTTATAATTTTCTGAATCCGTCACTATGATATATGAATCTGCCGTGTCTGCGAGCACCTCGCACTTGTGATAAAATATAGGTGCAGTTAATTTTGTTTTGAATTTGACCAGGAAATTCCATACACCAGCATGGTTTTTCTAATATAAATAAGATGGTCGAGACAAGGGCTTTGTTTGGGATGGTTGTGATCGCAGGAAATGTAGTGCCACAATTTCATTACACCGCTATCATTTCATTACTGCCACAATTTCACACCCCCACTACACAAGCGCAACAAGTGTACAAGATATGTGACATTTCTAAGCCTAGAATGACATATGAGCTCAGATATCTAAAAGAGTCGACCGAGAAATATTCTTTGAGAATGGAGGAGGGCAATAAAGAATCACAGAGAATTCGTTATAAAACATGAAAAGGACAAGATCTACAACCATCCTATTCTTGTGACTGACATCCACTCCGGAGGGGGAGCAAAATTTTCACTGTCCAAGCAAAAAAGTCACAGAATAAGACGTTCATAGGGCTCACATAAGACTATAGGATACCTTACCCTCCCCATCATCCTGACCTATGATATATGAATCTGCCGTGTTCCATGTATTTTCCCTTTAAAAGAGTGAAGGATTGTGCCCCCTTTACAGCAAGCTCCGATCACCTCTGTTAAATTTTCTCAACGTGGTCAGCAAGATAGCCCAAACACCAAATTAATATCTTCGGAACTACCCAGTTCGCACGCTGAACCTGCGGAAAGCCCAAGAATTAGAGGTTGCACCCAACAAAACAATGGAAGCACAAGAAGGTCTTATTATGCATTCGCTTCTTTACAATCCGAGGCATACATAGCGAGACATGATTTCGCTAGTATTACAGCTGAAAACAGAAAGAACCAAAAACAAGCCGGGCGGACAGAACCCGGAGTCCGCCGAGACCGCTGAGGTCGCCGAGGTCGCCGAAGCCGCCCGAACTATGCTGCAATCCGCCGAATACCACGGAGTCCGCCGAGACCGCGAGGTCGCGCGGACACACCGTTATTCGTCTCCTGCTGAACCCGAACTGAGGAACTCCCCTACCCGCCTGAAGCCGGCGGACAGGTTATTGAAGCTGGCAAAGTTGTAACAGAACTGACAAGCCGCAGAGCGACCTCCTGCTGAGTCCGCAGAGACCGCACACTTCCAAGCACTGACCGAAGTCAAAGCCAAGCTCCTGGCTCCTTGAAGTTATCCGCGCGACCTGCACACAGCAAACCGTCAGCCTGAAACAATCCGCGCGGACTGGCAAACACAGACCGCAGCACTCGCCCAACCCAATTTACTGTTCACTCACGTTACTTAGGTTACTGTAGATGTGCCAGGGGGGTCCTATTTATAGGCAAGGTGAGGAGTGTGGTCACCGCCCAAGAGATAGCGACACCACCCTCAGTCCGCGCGAATACAACCACCGTCCGCTCAGTCCGCGAGGACTTAGCCGGTCACCAAGGGAAACCGCCAGGAGCAAGGCAACCATTGACGAACCCGCTCCAGTCCGCCTATGCTAAGCGGACAAGGCATCAGCCCGCAAAGCACCAACCACTGCAGGACAGCAACCCCCTTCAATGGCTGTCCGCACCAACCCGAGGCAGTCCGCAAGACCCACACCTCAATCCGCCACAAGTCCACGACCAAAGGCAAACAGCAACAGTCCGCCCGGTCACAGCGGACTTGGCGGATACGGCGGACACCATGAACTTGGCACAATGTGTGACCAAGTCCAAAACCAACAAGGGCCAGTGCGAGCATGGCGGACACATGGTCCCGTCTGCCAAACACCCTAGCACAGACCGCCACCAGTCCGCGAGCACCTCGCACTTGTCCAATGCAGCAGCTTCCTGCCGGACTCCAAGAATCAGTCCGCCAACTGGTCTCCACAGCAAGACCTGCTGTAACACCAGAACTTGACAAGGCCTCAGCCAAGCTCTAAGCCCAGTCCGCAACAGCCCGCACCGCGGACACATCAGTCCGCAAGGCTTCCCGCGAACTCGAGCCAACCCGCCTATCAGCACAAACTTGCACCCGCGGCCTCTGAGCAATGCACCAGTCCGCAAGCCTCTCTATCCGCAGATACCAGGCCGCACCAAACCGCGGACTCCATGCAACAACCCGCTCAACACAGCCGGCTTCCACCAGACTTTCCACCAGGCCGCAAACCTCAGTCCGCCCAGTCCGCCCAGTCCGCCAAGGCTGTCCGCCACAGGCCGCGCGGCCTGTCCCGTCACCCACTTCCACTTCACAAATTTCAACACTCCCCCTTGAAGTGAGAAGTGGTGACCAAGCCCAGCAAGCTGCGCAAACGTTCAAAGGGCCCCTTCGACAGCGGCTTCGTGAAGATGTCAGCAAGATTATCTTCACTCCGAACATGCCCGACCAGCAGAGATCCTTCCAACACCTTCTCCCTGATGAAGTGGTGATCAATCTCTATATGCTTGGTCCTGGCGTGACACACTGGATTGTTTACCAGTTTGAGAGCACTCTCATTGTCACCCCGGAGTAAAGTAGGCTCTTTCACTTCTTCATGGACATCCTCTATAAGCCTCCTCAACCAAACGGCTTCCCGAGCAGCCAAGGCCGAAGCCTTATACTCCGCCTCCGTGGTTGAAACCGACACCGAGTCCTGCTTCTTGCTACACCACGAGATGCTAGCTGAACCGCAAGTGAACACATAACCTGAAGTAGACCTTCGATCATCCGAATCACCGCCATAGTCAGCATCCGTGTACCCGAGCAACGCAAACTCTGCATCCCTTCCATAGAGGAGTCCCATCTCAGAAGTCACCTTGACATACTTCAGAATCCCCTTTGCCGCCAACAGATGAGATTTCCTTGGTTCAGCCATATATCGACTTACTCGGCCAACAGCATAAGCTATATCCGGCCTTGTAATCGTCAGATAAATCAAGCTCCCAACAAGAGCCCTGAACACCAAGGGATCATTAAGAACCCTTCCCTCATCTCGTCGAAGCTTCAGCCCAGATTCCAGTGGAGTAGAGCACTTCTTCCCTTCGCCCATGCCAAACCGCTTCACAATACGATCAGCATACCCTTTCTGGCTAATGAGAATCCCGCACTCCTTCCTCTCCACTTCCAGACCAAGAAAGTGATGCAACTCTCCCAGGTCTTTCATCTCGAAGCGTATAGCAAGCTCAGCCCTGAGCCTTGCTACTTCCTCCTCCGAATTCCCTGTGATGATCATGTCATCCACATACAGTAGGACCAAGACTCTTAGCTCTCCCTTCTTCTTGACGAACAAGCTAGAATCCGAGTTAGAAGCAAAGTATCCACAGAATTGCAGGTACTCTACAATCTTCCCATACCACGCTCTAGGAGCTTGCTTCAACCCGTAGAGAGCCTTCCTGAGTTTGCAGACATAGTCCAGATGCTTCTCAGAGACGAAACCAAGCGGCTGATCCATGAAGATGTCCTTGTCAATCTCTCCGTAAAGAAAGGCATTCTTCACATCGAGTTGCCACAACCTCCATCCCTTGCTAGCAGCCAAGGCGATCACCACTCTTACAGACGTCATCTTCGCAACTGGACTGAATGTCTCCTCATAGTCTTCTCCATACTGCTGTGAAAATCCTCTAGCGACCAGGCGAGCCTTGAAACGATCAATGCTCCCATCAGCCTTCTTCTTCAACTTATACACCCACTTGCAAGTGACCGGAGTAATGCCATCAACCTTGGGCACAAGGTCCCAGGTTCCATTCTTCTTCAGAGCATCAATCTCTTCTTCATGGCACCTTCCCACTCCTTCACTCCAGTGGCCTCGTTGAAGCTTGCAGGCTCTCGCTCATCCAGAGGACCTGCAAAGAAGCAGGAGACAAAGCTCACTGCATTCCCATCACAGTACCGAGCCGGTGGCTTAAACACCCTCTTCGATCTCCGAAGACACGGCTCCTTGCTCACGGCTTCCGTTGCTTCTTCAGGCTCCACTCCTACCTGGGGCAAGCATTGAGCAGTGCTCCCCCTGCTTCCTGAGCCAGAAGGCTCAGCCTCGGAGTTCGAAGCAACAGGAGCTGCTGGTGAAACAGCAAGCTCCTCTTCCAAGCCTTCAGCAGCCTCCACCGGTGCTTCCTCAACCTTGCTACTTCCGGTAAGCTCCACCAAGCCACCTCCATATGACGTCAGCTCGTCAAAGACAACGTCTCTTGACACCACGAACTTCTTCGTCACAGGGTACATGCATTTCCATCCCTTCTTCCGTTCATCGTAGCCAACAAAGACAAGTTTCCTTGCCTTCGCATCCAGCTTTGTCCGTGAAGCATCCGGGACATGCACATAGCAAGTTGAACCGAACACCCTAAGGTGTCCCACACTCGGCTTCTCCTTCAGCAACAGCTCAACAAGAGTCTTCATGTTGATAGGGCTGAGTGGCATCCGGTTGATAACATAGGCAGCACAAGACATTTCCTCCGCCCAAAAGGACCTTGGGATATCTTTCGCATGAAGCCAGCATTTGCAGGTCTCCGTCAAATGACGGATCTTCCGCTCCGCTACCTCATTTTGTTGTGGAGTGTGAGCACAAGTAAGCTCTCGTTGGATCCCGTGCTTCCTGCAGAAGTTAGAAAACTCGGAGGAAACAAATTCACCCCCGTTATCAGTTCTAAACTTCTTAATCCGCAAGCCAAGCCGGCCTTCTACCAACTCCTTGAACTCCACGAACAAACGGAAGACTTCCGACTTCTCCTTCAAGAAGTACTCCCAAGTATACCTTGAGTAGTCATCAACCAAGACAAGCATGTATTTGCTTCCACCAAGGCTGGCAGTAACAGTCGGTCCCATCAGGTCGCCATGAATACACTCCAATGGTTTCTTGCTCCTTGTTTGAGATTTATCAAACGGAAGGCGATGTGCCTTACCGTATTGACAGCCCGCACAAACATGCCCATCACCAAAGGAGGACAACATCGGCAACCCCCTCACCAGACTTCTACTAGCCATTGCCTTCAGCTTGTCCATGCCAACATGCCCCAGCCTCTCATGCCAGATAGCCGCACTATCATTGGCTCTCATCCTATCAACATAGGCACTGGTGGAAAGAACAAACAAGTTCTTCACCCTCCTCCCAACATGAGCAACATCAGCCTTCACCGCTGATACGTTGCGAAGGAACCTCACGTCTGTTGGCCCAAACAGAACGTGATACCCAGCGTCCACCGCGTTGGTCACCGAGAAGAGGTTCTTCTTCATGCCCGGCACGTGATACACACTCCTTAACGTGAGTGGCCCCTGATCACTACCCAAAGACACGACCCCCTCCTTTTCTACTGCATAAACAGTATTATCAGCAGTGATAATAGCTTCATTACCTGAGTAAGCCTGCATGGAGGTGAACTTCGACTTGTCTCCGGTGAGGTGATGACCACACCCGGAGTCGATGATCCACTCGCTGTTGAAGTCCTCAGCAGATAAGGCCCGGACACAAGTGCCCGTCATGAAAGCTCCTCCCCATTCTGCTTCTTCACTTCGCGAGCAAGCTTCCTCCTTTCCCGCAGCATGCCCAGGCTGCAGTTTGACCTTGCAGTCCCGCTTGAAGTGCCCTCGCTGATGACACCGGTAGCACTTCAAGTTCTTCTTCCAGTCCTTAGGAGCATTGCTCCTCTCCGGCGGATACGAAGATGAAGTCTCCTTCTCAGCAGCGGCCTGCACCTTCTTCTTCTTCTTCCCTTCCCATCCCTTCTTCTTGCCTGAGAAGAGAGCTTCGCTGCCTTCCTGATTCAGGTTCACTCCAGCCATCTGCCTTGCTAAGCTCTCCTGCGAGGCAAGCAGATTCTCCAGCTCCAGCAGAGACGGCTGAGTAGCCCACCCCTGAACAGATGTGACAAAGGCCACATACTCCTTCCGCAAGCCGCGGATAATGTGTCTTTTCATCTTTGCCTCAGAGATAGGCTCATCAGGATCCAATGCCGACAGCTCAGCGCACAAGCTCTTCATCTTTAAGAAGTATTTGGAGATGGAAAGGTCTCCCTGAGTTGCCCTGGCCAACTCATTCTCCAGGAACTGCAGCCGCGCCACATTCTTCCTATTGAACAACTCATCAATGGTTGTCCAAATATCAGCAGCCGACTCACACCCAATGATGTGATCAAACAGTTCCGGAGAGACAGCTCTCTTCAGAACGAACTCTGCCTTAGCATTAGTTCTTCTCCAGAGCCTCACCTGCTCAGCAGTACCGAAAGCAGCAGTTACTTCCTGTCTGTCGTCTCCACCGACAACTTCCCACAGCTCCACGCCTAGAAGATATCTCTTCATGCACGACTTCCACTTCTTGTAGTTAGTCGGCGTTAAGAGTTCAATGCCCAGACCTCTTGCTAAGCTTCCTTCCATTGCAATCACCTGTTGGTACCCTTCAGCAGCTCCGAGCAACAACACAGGTTGAACACCACTCAATCACTGAGTAACAACGCTGGTTGACCTCCGCTCACGCAACTGAACCTCCGCAACCTCAGGAACCTGGCTTTGATACCATGTTAAATTTTCTCAACGTGGTCAGCAAGATAGCCCAAACACCAAATTAATATCTTCGGAACTACCCAGTTCGCACGCTGAACCTGCGGAAAGCCCAAGGACTAGAGGTTGCACCCAACAAAACAATGGAAGCACAAGAAGGTCTTATTATGCATTCGCTTCTTTACAATCCGAGGCATACATAGCGAGACATGATTTCGCTAGTATTACAGCTGAAAACAGAAAGAACCAAAAACAAGCCGGGCGGACAGAACCCGGAGTCCGCCGAGACCGCTGAGGTCGCCGAGGTCGCCGAAGCCGCCCGAACTATGCTGCAATCCGCCGAATACCACGGAGTCCGCCGAGACCGCGAGGCCGCGCGGACACACCGTTATTCGCCTCCTGCTGAACCCGAACTGAGAAACTCCCCTACCCGCCTGAAGCCGGCGGACAGGTTATTGAAGCTGGCAAAGTTATAACAGAACTGACAAGCCGCAGAGCGACCTCCTGCTGAGTCCGCAGAGACCGCACACTTCCAAGCACTGACCGAAGTCAAAGCCAAGCTCCTGGCTCCTTGAAGTTATCCGCGCGACCTGCACACAGCAAACCGTCAGCCTGAAACAATCCGCGCGGACTGGCAAACACAGACCGCAACACTCGCCCAACCCAATTTACTGTTCACTCACGTTACTTAGGTTACTGTAGATGTGTCATGGGGGTCCTATTTATAGGCAAGGTGAGGAGTGTGGTCACCGCCCAAGAGATAGCGACACCACCCTCAGTCCGCGCGAATACAACCACCGTCCGCTCAGTCCGCGAGGACTTAGCCGGTCACCAAGGGAAACCGCCAGGAGCAAGGCAACCATTGACGAACCCGCTCCAGTCCGCCTATGCTAAGCGGACAAGGCATCAGCCCGCAAAGCACCAACCACTGCAGGACAGCAACCCCCTTCAATGGCTGTCCGCACCAACCCGAGGCAGTCCGCAAGACCCACACCTCAATCCGCCACAAGTCCACGACCAAAGGCAAACAGCAACAGTCCGCCCGGTCACAGCGGACTTGGCGGATACGGCGGACACCATGAACTTAGCACAATGTGTGACCAAGTCCAAAACCAACAAGGGCCAGTGCGAGCATGGCGGACACAAGGTCCCGTCCGCCAAACACCCTAGCACAGACCGCCACCAATCCGCGAGCACCTCGCACTTGTCCAATGCAGCAGCTTCCTGCCGGACTCCAAGAATCAGTCCGCCAACTGGTCTCCACAGCAAGACCTGCTGTAACACCAGAACTTGACAAGGCCTCAGCCAAGCTCTAAGCCCAGTCCGCAACAGCCCGCACCGCGGACACATCAGTCCGCAAGGCTTCCCGCGAACTCGAGCCAACCCGCCTATCAGCACAAACTTGCACCCGCGGCCTCTGAGCAATGCACCAGTCCGCAAGCCTCTCTATCCGCAGATACCAGGCCGCACCAAACCGCGGACTCCATGCAACAACCCGCTCAACACAGCCGGCTTCCACCAGACTTTCCACCAGGCCGCAAACCTCAGTCCGCCCAGTCCGCCCAGTCCGCCAAGGCTGTCCGCCACCGGCCGCGCGGCCTGTCCCGTCACCCACTTCCACTTCACAAATTTCAACAACCTCTTCCTTTTTCTTGTGAAAGTCCAGACATTTTGGTCAGATGAAAGGATCGCACCAAAGAGAGGAGAAGATATTTGAGAGCACGCAAAAATAAAGACTGCATGAGAACATAAAAATTGGATCTTTGGTTCTATGGATTTTGTGCGTCCTCTCATCATGTTTTTATTATTCGAATTTAGAGGGCTCACAATATCTGATGTAACTTTATATTAGACTACAAAAAATCTATGAAAGAAAGCAAATACCCAATCTCACTCCATTCAATATTTATTAAGTTGGCATGCTGCGGAAAAGTATACAAACAGTTAATTTATGCTTCATTTTCCTTTTAATTTATTGAACTTATATGGATCCCCGCAGAGGAAAAAGGAAAATGATCAAATCAGCCGCAAACTACTGAGGGCATGTTCTTTTTGGCACCATAATTCCATCTACATCTCACAAAGTTGGTGACAGGATTTATCTAAGGGTATACTGTTTTGGTCATTCAATCATCTATATCATCCAAAGCTCTAATGAAAGCGGCTAACTTTAGAGGGCAAATACATTATTTTAGGTGCATCATGCAAACCATTTCTATTGGATTTTAAAGATAAAAATGGTGTTATGAGCTTACTCACGAGTTGCTGGAGGAGTGGCCGGAGGTGGAGAGGACGGTGGTGGTGATACTACGGAGCCTTCACAGCGGCTGCATAAGCGGGGCTTGCTCGTTGGAGGAGAGAGCTACCAAGAACTCACACAAGGGAATAAGAAAATAGAATGATTTCATTCATGCCATAAACAAGACCCCAAAGGTCCCTTAAATAGAAACATACAGGGGCATTACCGTAATTTGCCCGACACACACTAATAATATTATATAATAAAGAAAACATCATAAAACTCGATAATATAACATAATAAAGAGAACCCTGCCATAACATCACTCTCATCGTCCAAAAAAAGCTTGACCTCGAGCTTAAGGGAGGTCCTCGGTGGAGCAATTTCATCCGACGTCCTCGTTGTCAGGGACCTCAGCGTGTAGATAGAAAAGCAGGTTGTACCTATGGCTGGCCAGGATTGAACTGCTCGTTGCAGTTAAAACATAATCCCTGGGAGCGTCGGTGCAGCATCTCGGCCCGAGATAATCTACGGACCGGTTGGGCTGGAGGGCCCTTGATAGGGCCTTGGTGAATGATGTTGTTGGTAAGCAGGTAGGCCTCATGTGTTAGCTAGAGGCGACGATCGCAGAGCCTGGCCAGACTCTTAGCAGTCACTAAGTCTGGGGAGGGGGGCTCAAATTCGACATCCAGTCGCAGGCGCTCGTGAAGTCCGGCAGTGAAAATGACGACCTACATATTCGGAGAAAGAGTGACATGCGTCAAAAGAAGCTGAAATTGTTCCAAGTACTCATCCACGTACCCCATTTGTCATAAAGCTGTGAGTTTGTCGAGGGGCCTGTTGCAGATAGGAGGTCTGAAATGCAAGTTGAAGAGCCGCTTGAAGTCTTCCCAAATCAGATTTGGTCAGTAGGTGAGGAGTCGAGAAACTCACAAAAGAGTGGAGTTGAGCATGTGGAAGGATGCTAGATGCATTCATTCAGCTGTTGAAGTTTGTTGGTGGTCAAAGAATTGCTCACACTTGGTGAGGTATCCCAATGGATCAATTTTTCCATCGTAGGTTGGAAATTTCAACCTCGTGTAGCGTAGAAGAATAGCAACGTCAGGACGTGCTAGGACTGGTGGCGGTGGCAGGTGGACTGTCAATGATGGCGACACGTAACGAATAAAGGGCGGTGTTTGACTGCAGATCAAATGATCATGTGAGGGGCGGTAGAGAGATTATCGATGCGCATGAAAAGTGAAGTAACTGCCTCCTGATGACGGTCTGCGAGGGCATTTTGTTACGCCATGATGGCCTGCAGCATATACATAACCTGACTCATTTGATATGACGAGTCATCCATGGTGCGAGATAAAGAGCGGGTGACGGGAAGACTGCAATGCTCCAAGGTAGCTGGTTGAGGTTCCACGAGAGCCGCGACGCTTCCCAATTTTGTGGCATAACTTAAATAAGGTTGATCAATGTTGCGGTGTCTCCCCTTTTAAATAAAAATGTTGAATCAAGGGAAATTAATTAAAGGATATATGAAGGCGCACAGAGATCGAGAGAGGAAAAGGGCCAGAAAAGAAAAAGTAGCTTGCGGTTTTGCGGTTTTGACGATGGGACAAGGCTGAAGTCGGCTCGATAAAGTAAGGAGTGGACAACAGACGGCTCGAGATAGATGGGGATGTATCAATTGTGTGTGATACTTCCTTCGGTGAGCAGATCGATGCAGAGGAGCGTGCGGTGCGGCTGCGGAAAGGATCCTGAGGCGGTGAGAAGTTTTTGATGACTGAGCCATTGTGGTGAGGAGCCTCTGCGATGATGGCAAAAAAAAGTAAGGGTCGCCTCTTCGACGATGATGGCGAAAAAAGTAAGGGTCGCTTCTTCGACGATGATGGTGAGGCGGAAGAAGAACGCAGACGGATTTGGGTGCGACTGGGAGTTTTCGACGATGAGGGAGGGAGTTCATGAGGAAGATGTTGATGTCAGAATATGGTTGTGGAGTGTCCTCGTCGTCTTCGACAGAGGAATTTTGATCGCAGAAGGATTTTGGAGTGTGTGGAGGATGAAATGGACGTGCAGCTGAAAGGAGGGAGGAGTAATGTCGTTGTTGTAGCCGATGAAACAGTGAAACCAAAGGATATGCAGAGACTGGACTAAACCAAATCGACAGAGAAGACAATAAGGAAACATGTTTTGTTACATTGGGGGAGGACTGTCGGCTAAAGGAGAAACTCCAATCCAAGAGATGGTGGGGGGAGATAGATGGCTCTGATACCAAGTTGTTATGGGCATTGATGAGAAACCAGTGGTGGCATTATGGTTGTTCAGAAAGCTATTATGAAAAAACCGTAGATTGTTCGGAAACTCCCCATTTAAGCACTTTTCAAAAAAGTGTTTTACGCTTTTTTGTTTTTTTAAAAAAAAGCTTTTTAATAATAGTTGTTTAGCTTTTTAATAATAAAAAAATATTTTATGTCAATCATTTATCACATAGATAAGTAAATATTGTATAAACTTTAAATAAGAAGATTACAAAAGTTCACTTATGAGAAGCAAAGGTACTGAATGGGTGAAGAATAGCGAATGAGAGAAGAAAACCTATGTAGTGACGAGAAGGAAGAAAGGCAGATCGTGGCTGGTCAGGATATGACTTTCGTAAACCCACGAATAAAAGAAAAACTTTCCCTGACATCAGAACCGAACTGCCTTGAACATCTGAAGGGCCGACATCAGAACTTTCCCTGACCCCTTCATGCCCGCAAAAGTAGTCTCCCGATCAGTGTCCAGACCCAACTTGACTTCTTTACGGTTGCAATCAATGCATGCACTCTGCTCCGAGAGCCAATCCATACCGAAGATTACATCGAACTCCACTAATGGTAGAACCAACGCCCGCAAATCAAACTCCCGGTCTCCAATCCGAATCTTTACAACACAGATCCTATCCGCACGCATTGAGCACCCATTAGGCAACAACACATCCAACTTGTTTTCTGCCATCGAGAACGGAACTCCGATGCGCGATATAAACTTTTCAGACAAGAAGGAATGTGATGCTCCCGTATCAAAAAGGGCTCTCGCCGGAAACCCAAAGATCAACACAAAGCCTAGCACTAACAAACGTAAGCTAACAAGTACAAAAGTAACAACTATAAAAGTTAAACCACTATAATTTAACTCATACCTGTCACCACGTCTGCTTGCTTTATGGCCTCCTGTAGACCAAGGTTGTAGACTCTAGGCTGGGCTGGAGCATGATGGGATGCGGTTGACTCCACCGCCTTCCCTTTCTCCTCATAAGTCGCTCCAGGTCTCCTCTCGGACTTTGGACGTCCGCTCCAACACTCCCGAGCAAAATGCCCCGTCTTCCCGCAGTTGTAGCAAGCTCCGGGGACTCGACTTGTAGTTGCCCCCGATGCATCAGCCGAAGGGGCTGAGTTTGAAGTCCTCCGCTTCTTGTTCCATCTGCGGAAACCTGTCTTGTGACTTGGCACCTTGAACTCGGTCTTCCTTTCTCCTGGGTCCCTCTTCTCTTGAACTTTCTTCGCAACCTTTTCCAACGATCGGGCCGAATTGACCAAGGCTAGGAAGCCCTGCGCCTTAGGCCCAGCAAGGAGTAACTGTAAATCGCCACGAAGACCCTCATAGAATCGGTTGGTCTTCCTCTCTTCTTCTGAAAACATAGCACCAGCATAACGACCCAACCGTGTGAACTCATGCAGATATTCGTCCACGCTTCTGGATCCCTGAGTCAACCCAAGAAATTGATTCTCCATCTCCAACCTCTGAGCAGAAGGTACAAATCTGGCTAGGAACAATCTTGAAAATTCTTCTATCGGCACATCCGCAAGTTGCCTTCCCACTAGAAGATGAAACTCCAACTCGTCCCACCACAGCCTCGCCTCACCTTCCAAAAGAAAAGTCGCTATGGTGGTCTTCTGCCACTCCTCAGTCATTGTGGTCGTCAACACCCTCTTTATGGAAGAGAGCCAGTCCTCAGCTTGAGTTGGCGTTCCAACCTCATTAAACCTCGGAGGATTAAAGCCCATCACATGCTTTAGCTGCCGCTCCGTAGTTCTCCTCGGCTCTACTAACTCAACTGCTGTGCGTTCCACCACTCTCGGCTCTGCCGCCCTAACCGGTTCTTGCTCATCCGCAGGAGGTGCGCGATGCATTTGCCCTGCAGGTTGGGCATTTATCATTGCGAACACGGCTTCAGCCACCATCCTGATGGTTTCCGCTGAAGGAGGTGTAGCAGGCACGTCCCTTGGTGCACTACTTTCCGCTGATTGCGGACGCTCTGACTGACCAGCACCGCTCCTAGCTGCCTATAATAGCAAAGACACACGATTAGACGACAAACAAATTGCTAAAAGCAATCATTGGAACACTCAGGTTCCACAAAACAAGTGTATTTTCATTCCTAAGTGGACATTCATGGGTTCTTTTTAATGTTATAACGATGACGCACACATGTGCTCACCACCCCTTAAAAGAATTCGCCCACGAATTCATTTAAGCATGACCGTAACCAGAAGTCTGATACCAAATTGTAACACCCCCATCCGTCGCATGGCATATAACAGAAGGTCCAGCTGGAACCCGACGCCATATACCACAGACAGTCGGAAGGGTTACTAAATGAACAAATCAAACCATCTAATTAAGACTACTCGTCCTAATCACAGAGCATTCTAGCGGAAAATTTTTAAAGTTGAAAGAACCCAAAAATAAATCCATCAATATGAATGTCCACAGCTACAACAATAGGAATGAAAACTCAAATACACAGAAACGGGTACATGGCCTTAAGGCCTTACAAATGTTCACTTCATGAATAGTGTTTTACATACATCGGCTCGCAGGCCGGCCACACATGAAATATATAAATAAAACTATTCTACGGCCTTCTAGGGCCAGCACAGCAACATGGGCTCCAGCCCGCTATTTGGCGCTCGGCTCCGCAGCACCTGCAAGCACATACCACCGCACGGTGGCAAATAAAGCAACGGTCAGCTAAAAGCCGACCAAATTATAACGACCCCGCCCCTTACTCGGGACGGCGGTGCTCTTTCCCTGCAAAACATTAGCCAACAATATATATATAGCGCAATTATAATTCGCCACAGGTGTAGGCTCGCACGGCCAAACACCCCGTGCACTCAGGGCACATTCATGGTGGACCCTGACCCATCAGTGCATCCACCACCACCCCCAGGATGGCAACAACATGTGAGCATTTAGCCTTTCTGACCACCGTCTAAGGCTCCGACTATGCCAACGGCCAGTCCCCGTCTTCGGGTCTCTCGCACCGAACCACATAGCCTAGGTCCAATTCCACTTGCCCGTTGCTCACTCCGCATGTCCAATTTAAGGAACTTTGCGCGGGCCAAGCTTCTCTCGGATCCCAAATTTTCCAAAACAGTCTCATAACCCAGTTATGATCAAGGCCGGTTCCCAGACCGCCAAGTTAGCAGAACACGTTTCCGCTCAATTTTTCGGGTGCGCCTTGAAGCTAACCTTCAAGGATCCCTGCTGCAATCTACCGCGTAGAAACCCGAAAAATCCAAAGCACGGAGTCTTCTCCGGCAAAACCATATCAAATGCAACATCACCGATCCAGACAAAACACGTCCGGGTAGGCTTCACACACAATGCCTATGCCCGTACTTACGATTCCGGGCTCTACATGCAACACAAGGGGGACTATTCCCGTCAACCCCAAGGAACACCACGCACTCACCGCATACTCGCGGGAGCGGGATTCCCTATGCAGAAAGAAAGAGCTTCAAGCGCTCGAGTTGAGAATCGTTACCCTTGTAGTCCGTTTTGGCGCCATGGAAAAACTACGCGGTTAGAACTCTTCGCAATGACCTTCCCTCCACGGATCCGCTCTCCGATTTCGAAACGGCGCTCCGATGCTCCGCCGGCGGCCGGAAACCTCCTTCTTCTTCCTCTTCTCTCTCACTTTGGAAGGGGAGAACTTTGGAGAGAAAATGAGGGAATAACTCCCTATTCCCGGCCTTAACAGAGCATAATTTAATCTGGGCCGTCGGATCCAAATTAAAGGAAACGAATGGCTCGGATCTGCACAAAATTCCCCTGACCTGGGCCGCACACGGCTTGGCACACGGCCGTGTCCAAGGCCGTGTGCCTCGATCCAGGCACGATCGTCGAACTGAGAAATGCACACGGGCCAAGACACGCCCGTGTCTGACCTGACACGCCCGTGTCGGGTTCCTCGACACGCCCGTGTTCGAGGGCGTGTCACGCATAACCGCCACGGCAACGGACACGACCCCTCAGGACACGGGTCTGGACACGGGTTGGCACACGCCCGTGTCGGATGACACGCCCGTGTCATCCGGCCGTGTTTCTGGCCGTGTCCTTCTCGGGTTGAAAATGGCCAAAAATCACCAGCCAGACACGGCCTTGGACACGCCCGTGTCCTAGGCCGTGTACCCCTACAGGCACCAAAAACTCTTTTTCCCGACCGACTCGCACACAAAATTCGGGGCGTTACACAAGTCATGTGGGGAGAGTGTCCCGGCGAGACTAGTCCGCTTCCGTGAGACTGACGAGAACGCCAAGCATAGGACAAGCCCGGGCAATGAAGCCCACGAGCGGGTGGGGTCCAACATGGGTTCTTAGAATGGGTTTGTGTGTGAGACAGAATCCTAACGTGAGAAGTCAGAGTTTTCAAGAAAGCCCGAGTCTAAGACCCACGAGCGGGTGAGACCTTGGTAAGTTTTCCGTATGGCGGCTTGTATGTCGTTAGGGGAATTGCAGTACCCTTTTTGTTTGCGGATTGACGCCGATGGGTAAATTGGAAGTACCCAGTTGTTATGATGATATGCTAGATGCATACGTGATAGGGTGCCTTGGGTGAAGCTCGAGTTTGCATACATGCTTCATAGTAGGCCCCTTTGATTATATGTTCAACATAGAAAACATGTTTGTTATTTGAGACATCCAAACCTGTTTTTAAAGCTTTATATGTTTATGTATATGACATACGAAGTGCTAACTTGCAGGTTGGAGGTGTACCCCGGGGTCCAATAGGGGAGGCCGGGTGGAGATGTGTTGGTTACACAGTAGAGGTCAGCCTTTGCTGACCCACATTAAAACAAGTATTTACAGGGCAAGGATCGCAAGCGGGAGCAAGTGCGCCAACCGAAAAGGCCTAAGCCTCATGAAGTGATTATCATGCTTACTAGCTTGTTTTCTTCTTGACTGTGATGCTCCATGTTATTGGTATTTCCTACTTGCATGTCGAGGTAGCCTAGGAGTGCTTTTGCACGTTGATGTTTGACCTTGTTGTTATTCAGTTTTGGACTTATTTTGTGTAAGGCCTTAAGGCCATTTTGATACTCCTGTTTGGTAGTGGATAACTTCTAGTTTTGTTGGTATGTTTCCGCTGTTGCTTAATTCTAAGTTTTGAGTTAGGTAGTTAATACCATCTTTTAAAGTTAAAGTTGTGGCGTCTGTATGCTGTGAGGCCTCGGCTAGACCCATATTATATGGTCATCTACAGGGGAGGCGTTACAATTTGGTATCAAAGCCAGGTTAGTGTCCAAGGTATGTCTTCGTGGACGAATGTCCTAAACAAATTGCGTTAAGAAGTTATCTACATGGGATTATCGTGGGACCGTGAGTGTCCTTGTGTCTAGTTGTGCGACTAAAAGCAAGCTGAGTTTGCAAGTATTATGTTGGAGGGCGATGTTAAGCTGTGGAAGGTGAGCCATAGCGATCGCTAGTTTCCTGGTCGCACCCCGACCATGGAGGAGTTCGGAAATGCTTTCTTGAAAAGTACATTCCTGTGTCAACGAGGTTAGCCCTTCAGAGGCAATTCCTGCACTTGGTGCAGTGAGACAAGACAGCAGACGAGTATGTTCAGAAGTTTACTCAGTTGGGCCGTTATGCTAGAACGACCATGGTTGACGATGTGGAGAGGGACAACCTCTTCTACCACGGACTAAGGGAGAATATGAGGCAACCCCTCATATCTATGAAGACTGCTAGTTTCAATGAGCTGGTTGAGGCTGCCAGAACCTTGGAGAGCGATTTGTATCGAACCCAACGTCGAAAGGATTTTGCTGTAAAGCAGGGAGAAGGAAAGTCTTCTCAATATCACGGAAGGACTGAAGGGAGTAAGTGGAAAAAGAAGTCTCATCCCTACAAGAATTGGGAGAAGGATAGTACGGTGTCGGGGGGTCTCGCTTCAATGGACCATGATCATGCTACCAGTGTGGCAAACCGGGCCACATAGCTCATTTTTGTACTGAGGGTGGCGCGGAGCAGGAGCCGAGAAAAGAATAGTCGGTGCGCTCCGGGCCCAGCACAACGGCGAAAGTAATAATGGAGGAGTTTAGCGCTTCTCATTTCAAACCAGTGCAGCTAAGGGTATATAACCTTGGGCAGCAGTAAGAGATCCGCCAACCTGATGTGGTGAAAGGCTTTGTGTTAGTTTCTGGGTACCTCGCTAGGGTATTGTTTAATACAGAAGCATCACACTCCGTCCTTGCGGAAAGCTTTATCCGGAGGATTTAAGTTGAGACATTCTTGGCGAATGCAGAGATGAAGGTGCGTATGCCCAATGGGTCATCCATGACTGTCGGGGCGAAGGGGCACATTTGTTGGAGTCTAGACGGAGTTGACTTCATGGTGATAGCAGTGATTTTACCGTTGGTGGATTTCAATGTCATTTTGGGAATGGACTGGCTTGCATAGCAACGTGCCAGTATTGACTGCCTATTTAAGGTGGTCATGACCCTGAGGGGTGAAGGGCGGTCAGAAGTTAAGTTTGAGGGCCTCAGTGGAGCAGCTTTTTTCCTGATTTCGACCATGCAGTTGGTGCAAGCAGTTAACCAGGGAGGAGTAGCTCTTGTAGCATTATTGGAGGTTCGCCTTTCCAAGTTATCACTTATGGAAGTGTCAGTAGTGGTGGAGTACAAGGATGTGTTTCCTGAAGAGCTTTCTGGATCACCTCCTCGACGGGAGATTGATTTCTCGATCAAGTTAGTGCCGGAGGCTAAGTCTGTGTCACGTCCTCCTTTTAGGATGGCACCAAAGGAGTTAGCTGAACTCAAAGTACGGTTACAGGAACTGTTGGATCAAGGGTATATTATACCCAGTTCTTCACCGTGGAGCGCACTAGTGCTATTCGTGAAGAAGGATGGTAGTATGCGGTTGTGCATAGACTACCGAGAGTTGAATAAATTGACTGTCAACAATAAGTATCTGATTCCTTGGATAGACGACCTGTTCGACTAGTTGGTGGGGTCAGTGGTGTATTCCAAGTTGGATCTGAAGTCAGGGTACTATCAGTTGCAAATTCGAGACGAGGACATACCCAAGACAGCTTTTGGTACGAGGTATGGTCACTTTGAGTTCTCGGTGATGTCGTTCAGGTTGACGAACACGCCATCCGTGTTCATGGACTTGATGAATCGAGTATTTCAAGAGTACTTGAACTCTTTTATAGTGGTATTCATTGACGATATCTTGGTGTACTCCAAATCGGAGGCCGAGCATGAGACTCACTTGAGAGTGGTCTTGCAAGTGTTGAGATAGAACCAGCTTTATGCAAAGTTCTCGAAGTGCGAATTCTGGTTGGAAAAGGTGGCTTTTCTGGGCCATGTGATTAGTGGTGATGGGGTGGTGGTGGATCCGGCGAAAGTTGAAGCCATTATAGATTGGCCAATTTTGAGAACCGTGGCGGAAGTCTGAAGTTTTCTTGGACTAGTCGGGTACTATATAAGGTTTGTGGAAAATATTTCGTGGATAGCCCTACCCCTCACCTATCTAACTCTTAAAGACCAGAAGTTTTTTTGGACTCCGGCGTGCAGTCAGGCGTTTGACACTCTAAAGGGGAGGCTTATGGCAGCTCCAATCCTAAGCCTTCCTAAAGGGACTGAAGGATTTCAGATTTTTAGCGACGTATTTGGATGCGGTTTGGGTTGCGTGTTGGTGCAACATTGCAGCGTGATAGATTTTGGATCTTGGCAGCTAAAGCCTCACGAGAGGAATTACACCATCCATGATTTGGAGTTGGCTGCGGTAATTTTTGCTTTGAAATTATTGTGGCACTATGTGTATGGTGCGAAAGTGGAGATCTTCACGGATCACAATAGCCTGAAGTATCTTCTAGATCAGAAGGACTTGAACATGCAGCAGAGCAGATGGGAGTTGACTCCCAGAATCCTGATGTGAGAAGTCAGAGTTTGCAGGAAAGCCCAGGTCTAAGACCCACGAGCGGGTGGGGCCTTGGCAAGTTTTCCGTGTGGCGGCTTGTATGTCATTAGGGGAATTGCAGTACCCTTTTTGTTTGCGGCTTGACGCCGATGGGGGAAATTGGAAGTACCCAGTTATTATGATGTTGTGCTAGATGCATACACGATAGAGTGCCTTGGGTGAAGCTACTGGTCAAGCTTACTTTAGTGTTTTCAATTCAGTACATCTCCAGTCTTGTACTGGTCGAGCTTATTTTAGTATTTCAATACTACTTGTTAAAAGTAGCGAACATACAACAACAAACAGATAGAATTTTGAATAATTGAAATTTTATTATCCAAAAAAGATATCATTTACAAAGGTATGACCTCACTTTTATAGAATGGAGGAGATATGAGAGAGTATAAATAAACAATGTGGGACTAAACATGTACAGGGATGAGCGGCTAGAAATAAAGGAGACCGCACAGGCCGCGCGGTTAGACAGATGGGTTAACCGCTCGGCAACTCCAGCAGGATAAGAACAAGCCGCAATGGGAGACCGATAGACCGCCCAGTCTCCAAGCTCCTGAGGAAGACCGCCAGACCGCTCGGTCAACAAACCGCCAGACAAGACCGCAAGGCCGCCCGGTCTAATACTTCAACACTCCCCCTCATGATGGAGCATAGATATCAATCATGTCCAGCTTGTCACAAATGTGGAAGAAGGAAGTAGAGACCGGCTTTGTGAAGATATCTGTCAATTCCTTGTCAGAGGTGACAAACGGAGTACAAATCTGTTTCTTCAAAATCTCTTCCCGAATGAAGTGGCAGTCAACCTCTATATGCTTTGTTCTCTCATGGAAGACCGGATTTCTGGATATGTATATAGCGGCCTTGTTGTCACAGAACATAGGAAAAGGATAGTCATAGACCTCTCCTAGGTCAAGCATGAGATCCCGCAACCACTTTAACTCACACGTGGTTGACGCCATACTCCGGTATTCGGCTTCTGCACTGGATCTGGAGACAACAGACTGTTTCTTTCTCTTCCAACTCACAAGATTTCCTCCAACAAAAGTACAAAAACCTGATGTGCACTTACGATCGCCTTTATCATCCGCATAGCTTGAATATGAGTAGGCCTCAACCCTCAGATGACCATTCTTCTGAAATATTAGCCATTTGTCTGGTGCTGCTTTGACATACTCTAAAATCCTCAAGGCAGACTGAAGATGGCACTCCCTGGGAGCTTGCATAAACTGACTGACCTTGCCTACAGCATAGGAGATGTCGGGTCTAGTCACTATGAGATAGATGAGTTTGCCTACCAAACGTCTGTACCTTGTGACATCAGATAGAAGAGGCGAGTCATCCGTTCACGTTTTGTCTTCTCCAATAGCCATGGGAAACCGAGCCGGTTTGGCACCTGTCAATCCTACTTCTTGTAGAAGATCAAGGGCATACTTCCGTTGGGAGAGAACCAACGAGTCAAGTTTCCGAGAGATTTCTATCCCCAAAAAGTATTTCGGGGAGCCCATATCCTTCGTGACCAAGTGTTGACGGAGGTGCTTCTTCGTCAAGTCCACCCCATCTTGGTCATCGCCAGTAAGAAGAATATCATCCACATATACTGCCAAAACCACCAGTCTCGAGGCCGTTTTGTGAATGAATAAGGAGTGATCGGTCGAACTCATTGTAAAGCCGATGGTAGTTACAATACCACTGAATTTGTCGAACCATGCCCGAGGGCTCTGCTTTAGGCCATAAATGACCTTCTTCAAACGGCATACGCGTGTCTCCCCCTGAGCAACATACCCAGGAGGTTTATCCATGTAGACGTCCTCCTGAAGATCGTCATAGATAAAGACGTTCTTGACATCAAGCTGGGAAATAGCCCAATCCCGGTTAATAGCCATAGAGAGAAGAACTCGGATGGTGCTGAGGCGAGCAACTGGAGAAAAAGTGTCAAAGTAATCAACGCCGTAAGTCTGAGTGAAGCCTTTGGCCACCAGCCGGGCCTTGTAGCGATCCACAGTGCCGTCGGGGTGAAATTTCACAACAAAGACCCAGCGACAGCCAACCACATCAGTGCCCACGGGAGGAGGAACAAGAGTCCAGGTACCCCGTTCAGTAAGAGTAGCCATCTCTTCATTCATGGCAGATTTCCATTGAGGGATAGCAAAGCCTCCTGGTAGGTGCGGGGAGGAGAAGTAGCGGAGATAGCCAAGGCAAAACACCTGTGAGAAGGAGAAAGCCGATCATAGGAAACAACTGCCGCAAGCGGGTGTTGAGTACACGCCTGCACCCCTTTGCGAAGAGCAATGGGAAGATCCAGGTCGACGGGTGCGTCAACGACCGGAGCGTCCGTGGAGGAGAAGGCTGACCCGGGACTAAAGAGAGACGGCACCAGAGAAGAGGGAGGAGGGGTGGGTGGGGATACGGACAGGGAAGGAGACGGTGGAGGAGAGGACGAAAGGGGGGATAGCGAGAGGCGTGGAGGGAATGGAGAGAGGCGGTGGAGAAGCAGAGACATCAGGAGGAAGAGAGGAGGTAGGAGAGAAGTAGGAAGCATTCTCGAAAAATGTCACATCCGCGGAGACAAATTGCTTGCATAGAAGGGGGTCAAAACAACAATAACCTTTTTGAGTGGTAGAGTACCCCAAAAAGACACACTTGGTGGAACGGGGGGAAAGCTTATCGCGGGTAGCGGAGGGAGCGTGAACAAAAGCCGTACAGCCAAAGACACGAAGAGGGAGAGGAAAAGGTTCCTTGCGGGGGTAGAGAATGGAGAAGGGGGTCCGGCCGTGGAGAACCGTGGAGGGAAGACAATTGATGAGATAGCAGGCGAGGAGCACAGCGTAGCCCCAGTAGGAGTGAGGTACTTGCATCTGCGTCATGAGAGTACGAGCAACATCAAGGAGGTGACGGTTTTTACGCTCCGCCACCCCATTCTGCTGGGAGGTGTAAACACAAGTAGTTTGATGAAGAAGACCATGTTGTTGAAAGAAAGAGGAGAACTCATGATTAAAATATTCCTTAGCATTATCAGAGCGTAAAACTTTAATAGAAATGTCAAACTGATTCTTAATCATAAAATAAAATGATTGCCAAACAGAAAAGAGTTCAGAGCGATCTTTTAATAGATACACCCAGGTACATCTTGAAAAATCATCTATAAAAGTGACAAAATAGGAACTACCCTGACCAACAGTGAGGGTAGGAGCAGGACCCCAGACATCAGAATGAATGAGATCAAACGGGCGAGAGGAGCCACGGCCTTGCTTCGATGGGAAGGAGGAGCGATGATGTTTGTCAAGCTGACACGCATCACAGTTGAGCGGAGGACTGGTCGGAGGTAAGTGGGGCAGAAGCTGGCGAAGAATCCGAGGAGGAGGATGGCCAAGGCGAAGATGCCATTGAAGCAGATCTGTAGAGGAGGAGTAGGCGGATAGAGCAAAAACGTCGTCGAGGAAATAGAGGCCTCCACTCTCAGTCCCAGTAGCAATCGTCCGCTGGGTCCTCGGGTCCTGAAAAGAATAAGAAGTGGCAGTGACTAAGACAGAGCACTGTAGTTGTCGGCATAAAGTGGTAACAGATAATAAATTGCACGGGAACTTCGGGACATAGAGAGTGTCCTCTAAGCGAAGCGACGGGGTGACTTGAACCATGCCCATCCCGAGCACCGGGGACGGTGAACCATCCGCCACACGAACCGGGGTAGGCGGTCATGCGTTTCAAGGAGAGAGAAGCAATGAGGGTTTCTAGTCATATGATTTGTAGCACCCGAGTCAATCAGCCATTTACCTTGGGTAACAACATGGGCACTACCTGAAGTCGTGGCCACAGAGGCAGACGACCGAGAGGAGGCAGAGCTCGAGGAAGGAGCATCACCAGAAGGGCGAAAACGAGGATGCTTCTGCCAGCAACGGTCAATAGAGTGGCCGGTACGACCACAGTAAGAGCAGAGGAACTTGGACGAACCACGCCCGCCGGAGTGGCTGCGGCCACTAGGACCCCCCCCCCCCCCCCCCCCCCGGCTGAGCCTGGTGAGCATAGGAGTCCTGGGAAGGGGGGAGGCCAACAGAGGCCGTTGGAGCAGCGAAGTAACAGCGGCAATACGAGCCGCAGTGGCATCCAAAGTAGGAGATTCCACCTCACCCAAGATCTGCTGGCGGATTATATCATAGGAATCGGGAAGACAGAGAAGATAACAAACAACCAGGAGTTTCTGGAAGTGTTTGTGCTGGTCAGCCAAGTCTGCGGAGAAGGGACGATTCTGTAGGATCTCAGCGCCAAGAGCCTGAACTTGCTGGTAAGCTGCAGCAGGAGACATGGAGGGGCTGGCAAAGAAGTCCGCATAAAGAGTATAAATACAGGACGTCTGGCCCCCCTTCGAATAGAGAGCAGCAAGGTGAAGCCAGGCGGCCTTGACCGTCTCATCATGGCGAATGACGGGAAGGCACTCATCAGAGAGGCTGTTGGCGAGCCAAGTGCGGACAAGGGCATCACTCGCATCCCAGTCATCAAATTCAGGCGAGGTACGAGGAGGAGGGTCATCGGTGAGGTGATGACGCTTGCGCTGAGAGCGAAGAAGAAAGGTGAAAGAAAAGCTCCAATCGGGATAGTTGGAGCCAACAAGCTTAGAAAGCGTGCCAAGGCTGCCCGAAGGAGTAGGTGGAGGAGGAGCTGCAGGAGTGGTGGAGATAACGGGGGTGGAGAGACCGGAAGTAGTCATAGAAAACCGGGCGAGAAGAAGAGAAGCCGCGGGGAGAGGAAAAAAGGAGAGCAACCCGCGCGAAACCACAGTGGTTTAAAGGGAAGAAGCCGCGCGAACACTAGCGGCCGGGAAGCAGACCAAGGCACAGCAGGGAAGAGGTCGCGCATACTGAAAAGTCCGAGCGAACAGAAGAGAAGAGGAAGCAAGAAGCAGTGGCGACAACAACAAGTCGCAAGCCGGGCGAACAGAATCAGGCCGCACAGCTAGGGGAAAACAGGCGGCTAGAAGGAAACAGGTCGCTGCGACAACTAAACAGGTCGCGGCGACGAAGAGCAGCTAGAGAAGAGAAGCAACAAGCCGCGCGAACAGGGCAGCGGGCAGAAGAGAAGGCAAGCCGCGAAGACAGGTCGCGTGAAGCAGAAACAAGCCGCGAGAATCAGAGAGCGCACACAATCAGAAGGAAAAGACCGTGTCCTCTGATATCATGTTAAAAGTAGCGAACATACAACAACAAACAGATAGAATTTTGAATAATTGAAATTTTATTATCCAAAAAAGATATCATTTACAAAGGTATGACCTCCCTTTTATAGAATGGAGGAGATATGAGAGAGTATAAACAAACAATGTGGGACTAAACATGTACAGGGCTGAGCGGCTAGAAATAAAGGAGACCGCACAGGCCGCGCGGTTAGACAGATGGGTTAACCGCTCGGCAACTCCAGCAGGATAAGAACAAGTCGCAATGTGAGACTGATAGACCGCCCGGTCTCCAAGCTCATGAGGAAGACCGACAGACCGCTCGGTCAACAAACCGCCAGACAAGACCGCAAGGCCGCCCGGTCTAATACTTCAACACTACTCCAGTCTCATACTGGTCAAGCTTATTATAGTACTTTAATTTCAGTACCACTCCAGTCTCGTACTTGTTACATTTCAATACAACACTTTAAATAAGCAGCTTAAACACCGTACTTGTCCTCATTGCAATTTACTATTTTAATCTCGGGTCCTGCTCTAACGAGCAGTCGTTGTTTAAGTAGAGCCTTAGTTAGGGATAACTGGAGTTGAAGTAGTCCTCCAGGTCTAGCCCCAAATAATGTGCTCCCACGCTCCTTGTTGAAAGTAGAGCTGAGTGTCAACGCCCGAAGTCTAAAGCCTGGTATGGCAGGCCAACGTAGACTCGGTGTATATATTGTTTGCCTTTGTTTGATTGTTTGTAAATTGCTTGCAGTGAAATAGTGGCGGGTCATTCCCTCCTGCAGACCGTTCATACCGGTGCGGGAAGGTCGACGACTCAAGGCGACAGGGAGATGAGTACCACGGGTGACCGGCCGTTATATTATTCCCCGTCGGGTTTTCCTCCGCTGGTCGGCCAAAATGATTCGCCGGATGTCGCTCACATCCAAGAGTACACAAGGTTATACATTAGGGCCTGGGGTTATGCAGTACGATCACCTCCAGAAGTGGCAGGACTAGCCACTGTCACCGACAGCCACATCGGTGAGGCCCGCGGGGGCTCGCTACCCTGCTAGAATAAAAACGGTCCAAACTATGTTGACATAGGGTATGCGTGCGCGACTGTGAATGTCTGTGATAGATTTCAGGAAGTGAAAACTTGATGTGCTGATGTTGTTAGTGGAGCTTAGTTATAACTGATTCATATGCCTGCTGTTTTTCCCAGTTATACTATCTTGCACTCTTTTATAGTTGCTCCTAGTTATACGTATATGAAATGATGTGCTAACACTCTCCTTGCTTCGGCTATTTATTACTGTTGGGTGGGTGTGTGCTCGTCCCCAGGATATGGATCCGGGAGGACATTTGTTTCCACTTAGCTCTGTGACTAACAGTTATCTGATTAATCATTCACAGGAAATGGAGCATCGTAGTGATTCGCTGCCTCAGGAGATTACGCCAGCGGCTAGGAATACTCAAGCAGATGCACCCCCCCGTCCCCGGAGTTTAGAGACGTTAGTAGTACTGCCGAGCAGCATAGAGAGAGTTTGATGGTTAGGTGTAGTACATGTATGTCCCACAAGCTTATATAAACGCTTAGGCTTCGGCCCTAAAAACTCTGTAATAACTTGTTGTGATATATATATATCTGCTGTGGTTTCCTGTTAATACACCATACTTTGCAAGGAAACATCAAAGGTAATAGAGCAATAGGTTAAGGAGCCAAATAAAAGAAAGGGTTTACCAACCCGCAACAACTGCTGTAAGCCAAAGAAAAGAGAATGTCGTGGGAAAAGAGTACTGTCTAAAACACCGCAGATGCACACCAAAGTGC